>JAODLL010041208.1:0-20967 GCA_026546735.1 Forbesichthys agassizii
AATTGCTTGTTTTAAGCATAAGAAAGCTCATAACTAATATATTTGCACTTATATTTGATAGGGCATTTTTTGCAGTGCAGGGACAGGGGTCGCAAATTATCTTAGGCTATAAACCCTGCATTCAATGCATCAAATTTCCAGATTACTATGACCATGTTTATATGTAACCTGTTATAATGTTTATTGTGTTGTTCCTGATAAATAAATAAATAAAATGAAAAAAATTGTGGGGCCCTTGCATTGCCTTACCCCTCTCTGGTGCAGCTTCATAGTCAGGTCCCAGTCGAAGGCTCCCCTCCGCGTGTCGTAGCGCCTCTGCAGGTGCTGTCTCACCCGGCGGTCCCAGAGCTGGGTGATGGACGGCGGGGAGGTGATGGGCGCCGGGGAGGCGCTGGCTGCCGGAGGCTGTGCCCACAGCCTGAAGATGCGGGCCAGCTCATCGCGCTCCTTGAACTGTGGAGACGTGAGGCGAACAGGTGTCTATGGACGCAGCTACTGTACGTCCAGGATGCACCTACTGTGATACACATACGCTAAGGACACTGCATCAAAGTCCTTCTAGCGCAGTCATCTTTAAAACGCGCAGATATTTACGAAGACAGTATAGGCAGGTGGCTTACGACAATGCAGTCACACGATTGGTTAAATAGGTTACTGCTTGGCAGTTATAAAGCAGACGATTGGCTCTGTTGGATTATGGTATGTGTTATTATTTGGATATGTTCCTCGACCTGCCATATTTACATTTCATTATTATCTTATAGAGCTCCATTCACAATGATCTAAGTGGTATCTCTCCTCTATAGCGTCTGATTACATTCAACTATCACATCTGAAGAACACTGTGTGTGTTTTAGAGATGATAAAAAAACATCTCGATCTCCATTTTAGATTCCATATACTGCAAACCCAAGCAGTGTTAAAGAAGCAAAATGGTCTTATAAATCAATAATTTTTCTGAGAAATCTTCGGAGACATATTACAAGGAAAGGATTTTCAAGTATGTCTTATAGCAACGGGGACCATCTTAATCCTAAATGTGGACTTTGGGCTTTACTATACTAAAAATATCACCCAGATATGAGTCTCCTCTCATGCTTGAACCATCATGACTATAGTAGCCTATTACTGGTCAGAAGAACAGTTCTCCTACCTTGAGCTCTGTCCTACCTTGAGCTGTCTCCTACCTTGAACTGTATCCAACCTTGAGCTGTGTGTCCTACCTTGAGATGTCTCCTACCTGGAGCTGTGTGTCCTACCTTGAGCTGTCTCCTACCTTGAGCTGTATCCAACCTTGAGCTGTGTGTCCTACCTTGAGCTGTCTCCTACCTTGAGATGTCTCCTACCTGGTTCTGTGTCCTACCTTGAGATGTCTCCTACCTTGAGCTGTCTTCTACCTTGAGCTGTGTCTCCTACCTTGAGCTGTGTGTCCTACCTTGAGCTGTGTCTCCTACCTTGAGCTTTATCCTACCTTGAGCTGTGTGTCCTACCTTGAGATGTCTTCTACCTTGAGCTGTCTTCTATCTTGAGCTGTGTCTCCTACCTTGAGCTTTATCCTACCTTGAGCTGTGTCTCCTACCTTGAGCTCTGTGTCCTACCTTGAGCTGTGTCTCCTACCTTGAGCTGAGTGGTGTCCAGGCAGGGGTGAGCTGCCGTCTCCAGCATGGTGGTGACAGACAGGTTCAGCTGTCTGGCTGCCTGTCTCACTATCTCCTCTGTCTGGCAGCGCAGCTCGCTGTTGCCGAACACCTCCAGGAAGACCTCTGTCTTCTCTGGGGGGCAGAGCAGCACACCGCCATTCAAGCACTGTACATGTGTACGGGTCAACTGGACTTAAAGGTGGAGTCAGGGATTGGGGGGAAAGTTGTTGATATTTGAACTGGATCAAAACAAACCCCTCTCCCTTCAGTGCCATATGGGTGCTCCCTCAGAAGCTCTGCCCCCCACATTGGACACACATTGCCAAGGCTGGGATAGTGTTGTGTGGTGTGGTCTGTACCACTTAGTTTGTGTTCCTATTTACAGAGCAAGGGCTGTGTAGAGTCACTTGATTATCTTTTTCAGTGCACACACACGCGCACACACACACACACACACACACACACACACACACACACACACACAAACACACATGCACACGCACGCACGCACACACACGCACACACACACACATCAGGTTAATTTGACAAAAATCCTATTAGAATCGCTGAGTCCACCTTTAGCAGCTTTACCAAAATGATTGCCCCACCGTGAAGCCCTGTGTTCTCAGGAGGCGTCAGAGACAGGTAAAGGAGAAGCAGTTGCCTGGCAACCAGCTCCATGCTGCTCTCTATCACCCAAACCTGGAAGAAAACGGAACGACAATGTCAATCACCGCCTGACCCCTGGGAACCTAGAGGCCCAAAGCCCACTGGCGACATCTGACGCGCGCCAAGAAACGCCAGTGTTTTAGAACGTTCTTTTAAAGAACGTTCCTGTTGACGTCAACGCCAAATGTTTCTTGAGCGTCAAATGCAGAGAAATGCATTGAGCAATAACTTACAGTCACTGTTCAATAACTTACAGTTATTGTTCAATGTATGACTTACAGTCGTTGAACAATGAGTTTTGGAGCTCAATAGGCGCTCTGCACGCTTGTCTTCCAGGTTCTCTTATACCGGCAGATCAACTTCCGGTTTATGTAAGACGGTTAACAACAACAAGCGATAACAGCAGCTCGACCATGGATCAGCTTTTCACTCGCTGTCTACAAGACTGGTCAACGATGTAGATAGGATTGTTAAAATATCATGTACTGCTCCTTGCAACAAGCGGGAGAAATGATTTGAAATGTATATATCCAGCTACATTGACAACCACGAGGGAAAGTAGCTACCTACCGGTACGACGTACACTGCTTACCGTACCGGTAGTCATGTTGCCGGCTAGTCCAGCTTCACAAACCAGAATGGTACACTAACATATTACTGACTCATATTTAACCTGGCTGCAACGCTACTATGTACAAAGTATAAAATGCTCTTTATTCGCAGTGTCACTGAAAAACAAGGTAACAGGAGAGATCGGCGTGAGGGCAGTCCGTTTCAAACGTTAGTAAAACTGCCAGTGGAGGTTGGCCTTAGCAACTGTAAAGTGAAAGGGGGGCAGAAAAGTCCAGTGGTCTGGGTTTGACTGCCACTCAAAAGGTCACGGGTTCGAGCCCCGGAGTGGGACACCTGTAACTGTACTCACTGTAAGTCACTTAAGGCCAAAGTGTCTGCTAAATCGCCTGATTGGTATTGATCGATCCCAAGCCCCGCCCCCCTTAGTTACTGTAGCTAGGTTAGCCAACACAGAAGCTATAACAGGACAACAGACAGTTGCCCATCGTAACTAGAAGATGGGGCAGTTGTGTGCTATAAATTCAAAATATGTGAAGGAAGTATCTCAAGTTAAGATTAAGACCGGAATTAATTTTCATAACAATTTTCATGTACCTACTTCATTAATCCCACAATAATAATAATAATAATGTGTAAGCAGCATTATCACGGGTTGTAGAGATCTTTAAGGTTTTGGTGACGAGTCAGAGCTGTGAATCGTGCCATGCTTGAGCTGACGCAACTCACATGGAGCCGCTCGGTGTCTTTCATACAGGAGATGGTCTTCAGAATGTGGCGCGGGTCTCCGCTGCCAACCAGTAGAATGTTAACCTCACCCGAACGTCTGACCGGACCTGGGGGGGGGGGGTGGGAGGGAGACACTGTATCTATTACAGTGTTGTCTTTCAAAATGATACTGATTGTTATTGTACTTAATGTTATTATCACCGGTTTTATTCCTGTGGGACTATTTGTTTTATTGTCTATTAATGTTGTTCTTGTTGAGAAATACTGTTTCAATAACTGTCATGCCAATAAAGCTTACTTTATTAATTTACTTTATCAAGTAAGCTTTAGACAGACAGACAGACAGACAGACATATATATATATATATAGAGAGAGAGATAGATAGATAGATAGATAGATAGGTAGGTAGGTAGGTAGGTATGTAGGTAGATAGATAGATAGATAGATAGATAGATAGATAGATAGATAGATAGAATATTGCTTCAAATGATTGATGTCATCCACGTCATTTCGTTACGTCACGCTAGTGGGCGTACCTACCTGCAGCAAGGAGGTCTTGTGCTGGGCTGAAGCCCCACCAGGTGATGCAGCCCGCGCCGTCGCACATGGTCTGTCCTCTGATCACACACGCACACACACACACGCACACACACGCACACACACATACACACACACGCACACACACAAGCACGCACGCACACACACACACACACGCACACACACACGCACGCACGCACGCGCACACACACGCACACACACATACACACACGCACACACACTCACACACCGTGGATTTACCGTCGGGAGAATAATATTATAAGGTAAACCTGTTACAGTAACCTTTACCGTTACAGTCAGCCTGTATACCGACATATGTCATGATTTTGAATAATAATATCACATTGTCCGATACGCCCGACTAACATAATCATAACCATGCACAACTCACCTGGCTGCCCAAGACAAGCTACACAAAGAACAAGGCTAACTGCGTTAGCTTTGCTAGTGGAACGCCGAAGGTTTGGGAGACGTTGCTAAGCGACAGTCTTTCTCTGGACTTAAATCTGCCCTCTAGCGGCCAGGAGATGTAAAAACAGTTTTTTATGGATGTTTAGACAGCAGACTGGCATTTGGTGTTTTATGTTTTAAAGGCAAATCGTGGGCTACTCAGTATTTTATCAAATGATAAAGGCGCTGATTCATTTATTTTTTTCATTTGCAATTTGCCATTTCAGTTTGTTCAGTTCAAAGTAATTAACATCACAACATAAATGCTAGAATGTAAAAGCTGCTCATTGATTTGGAGAAGCACAGTTTGGTTTTGTTAAATTATTTATTAACATTTTTTAAGCCACTGTTGCATATATGCAAGCATTTTAGGGCATCACAGAACACTGAATGAGTTCACAGAAATACAAATAGGACTGAACAAGTTAGGTTTAGCATGAAGACATCATAATTATTTTGTAATCAGTTGATAGCATAGATGACCTACAGTATACAGTATATGTATAGGTCAAATGGCCTTTCCGTATGGAATTAGGCCCAAATGAACAATTAAAAAGTTTAAAACATTTACACAAGTAAAAGTTCCGGTAGCCATGGACTGTAAACCATCATCTCTATAACATCATACACACCAAAATCGTTATCCAGTGCACAGTTTATGTTTAACGGTTATGTGAACAAACATGTAAACAGGTGAAACACTGGGCTCACATAAAATAAAGATGGCGTCCGCCATGCTAGCGGGGTTTGGCCTTCATGGCGGCTTCCACCTCCTCTTCGGGCAGGAGGGTGTGCCACTGGGCGATTGGACGCCTGGGATTGGCCAGCATTTCGGACCAATGGCGGAGGCACACACCTGTGGCGCCATAACCCATGAAGGTCTTGCCGATGGGGTCGTTGGTGCCCAGCTTGTCGTAGTCGAACACCGTGATGACAACCTGCACTTTCTGAGGGAACAGAACAGAACAGGAAGGTGGTTCAATGAGAGAATACGTCTGGGGTTTCTTCTCCGCCAAGATTACATTTAAAAGATTAGTCAGCTAGACTGGCTCCGCCCGACTATGCTCTCAGCTCAATTTACGTTTGCTGAGATTACAGCCTTGAAACCCTGAGTTAGTTAGTGTTATACAGCCACCCTGCTGACGGACAAATCAGGGTTATTGAGATGACGTTGAAGTCAAGCGTGTTTCTAAATGGTGGTAGAGTTGGATGGGAAGATCAAAACAGTTGTCGCAACGTACGGTAGATTGGTTCAGCACTGTCCAACAATTAAAAAATAACCAGAGGTCTATGCAAAGTAGACACCTTTAAGAGGAAACACTGCGAACACTTCCCAATGGAGCGTGGCCAGACCATAGTCACCAAGTGAATATAGTCTGGCTAAACCAGGCTATGTCAGCTGTCCTGGAGAAAGATTGCTGTTACTTGAACTCAATCAAGGCAAAACACCTTTCAAACACACCTTGTCAATGCCAGAAGCTTTGACACACATTGCCAGGCTAAGATAGTGTTGTGGGTTTATGTTCCCATTTACAGAGCCAGGGCAGTGTAGAAACACCAGATTATATGGTCAGCGCACGCAGAAATAAGCAGCTAGCAATGAGCTGCAGCTTGACCTCACCACCAGGGTCAGTCTGAAACCCCCAGTTCAAAGTGTTTGTCATAAAGGCGGCGCTAACACATTTCAATCAAGCTTCCTTAAATGCGATTGAACTTCCCACCTTTACTGTATCTCACCCAATCAGAATGTTTAAACTAGAGAGAGCACCTATGGAATCCGAAATGTACCACATCGTTTTCACTGTCGGCAAACCTAAGCCACGCCCTTAGCTATCAATTGGTGATTGGTAAGTTCAGTTGCTACTCGTACACATTTAAAATGATTTCTAGCCATTCCAGGCCGATTATCACAGCTAAATTAACCTGAAAGATCAGGACGGTCTCGTGAGGCTACTATCTTCTGCTTAAATGACACAACAAATAAAACAACTTGATCTAAGTGATCCAGCTGTAGTTGCAAATCTGCTATGTTCCACCTGGATTTGTTCAAACGGGACGTCAAAGCTGAAGCTCTCGTTGAAGTAGGGATTGAGCGTGTTCTTCTTAATGGTTGTCTTCTTCTTCTTAAGTCTCTTCCCGTTCTGCTGCAGCACGATCTTCACAAAAGGATCTGAGGATGAGAGCGAGAGGTGTTCCTCAGCATCCAGTCAAGGGGGCATGTTCACGAGGAGCATCACTGACCCCACGAGGAAACATTTACAGTAATGCCATGTAGGTTTTTATTAAACTGTTATCTTAGTTCTGTGTATGAAAGAAGTTTAAAAGTACTGTTATAGTATATTGTATATCTATAACATATATCTATGTGGCATATTCTTATAAAAATAATTTAATCCAAACATATTTATTATTAATATTATTATTATTATTATTATTATTATTATTATTAAGTCCAGTATATGTATATAGCCCTTAATCACGTTGCAGTCTCAAAGGGCTTTACAACCTACATTTCTCATGGAAACAAACAACACCCCCTTAACCTGCTCCTCCCCCCGGGCAAGGAAAAACTTCCAAAAAAAACCCCATTGGGGGGAAAAAGTGAAGAAACCTTGGGACGGGACCACAGAGGGAGGAATCCACCCCTCCAGGATGGTTAAGATGCAATAGGTGATGGTAGGCAAACCAGATTTAGAAATAATAATTTGAATAATATATTTCACATTATGCCGTATTAAGAACTAACACATATGAGAAATTATAAGCGTTTTGTAAGTCAGTTAATTAAGAAGCTCTTATCTACAGACATGAAACATTGATCTACTAAAACTACGTCAAGCATACATGTATTATTATTATTATTATTATTATTATTATTATTATTACTATTATTATTATTATTATTATTATTATTATCATCAGCAGAGGCTTTGCTGTCAGACAGATTACCTGATAAACCACCAACGTCCATTTTCTTTAGATTCTTTGCCTCCATGATGTTGACAGTCAGTTTACCAGCTGTTGGTACATAACGCAGGGAGATGCAAATGTCTCCCAGCTTCTCCTGCTGAAAAGGAAGAATGTTACTAAGACAACGCCATTGTAATCAACTACGTTTTATCAACACTACATTAACAAGAAGTCACAGGTCTGCTAAATGTTGTTAATGTAAAACAGCAGTTAGGGTCAAATGGTTGTGGATCAGATGGACAACATGTTCGGCTACCTGAATGCATCCTAGAGAAAGATATTTGATCCTTACCCGCTACTTAACACTGTACCGTTTACTCACTGTGTGTCTTAATACTGTACCTGTATCACTATGGGTCTAACATTAATTTCTACCTATATCACTGTGGGTCTATACACTGTACCTGTATCACTGTGGGTCTTAATTCTGTACCTGTATCACTGTGGGTCTATACACTGTAACTATATCACTGTAGGTCTAATACTGTACCTGTACTCACTGTAGGTCTTAATACTGTAATTATACTTACTGTAGATCTTTATAGTGGGGCGCTTTGGAAAAAATAATCTCCTAAATGACTAAATATAATTGAAAGATTGCCTACATCCTCCTTTTCTCCGCTCTCCACATCTCTCCATTGCTGTATGGGCTGGCCCAGATCCACACTGTTCATGGGGATCTTAATCTCTCCTATGATGTCATGTTTGGAGAAGCGGTCGAAGTCAAACACCTGAAGCACCAACGTCTTCCCGCCCAGCTCTGCGTACGGAATCTGAGACCCACAAATACGGCATGTGAGAGATACATCTCAGGAAGAACACTATTGCTCTCAGATCAAAATTCCCTGATTAGCGATTCCACAGTCACCTTGCTGGTGGACTTCCCAGCATGCCCAGCGTCCATGGGGATGTGTAGTTGTAATGACACTGAAGTCAAGTGAGTGTTTCAAATAACATTGTGATAAATGAAGGATTATTTAAAGGCTGTCCAGTAGATTGAATATTAACCAGAGGTCTACTAGCAGTAGGAGGTAACTACTGACAACAACTCACAATAGTGAGTGTGTCCAGACCCTGTTCATGAAATGAATCCTGGGTCTGTTTACAGCAGGCTATCAATAGTCTCCCTAACAACTTAGTACCAATGAATGAGTCAAATGAATGGGCTGTTGCCAGGCTTCTGCAGAGATCCATTCGTTGACTTCAACGACATTCACTACAGATAAAGACAGAACTTCTGTTGCATGAACACGGAGCAAGGTGACCGTGTGAATATGACGGACCTTGAAGATGAAGGTCTCGTTGAAGACCGGACACAGATTCTTGCGCTGGACTTTGGTCTCGTATTTCTTCTTCTTGTCGGGCAAGAGGAAAACCTTAACGTAAGGGTCCGAGGTGCCCCCCATGTCCATAGCAGCCAGGTCTTGGGCCTGCAGGATGCCTACGATCAGCTGGAGCGGAGATATAATCATCATTATCATATTATTATTATTATGATTATATCATTATCTTTTGGAATTTGCAAACAATTAGGTGCAAGTGGTTCAAAGGTTGTGGGTATATACGTGTGATTGCGTAATGCCACACAAAACAGACCTAAGCATAAATGCTCTTCTACAGTGTGTTGTCAATGTGCAGTAATTGCTACTGGAGTGTCAGTGTGATGTGTTTGGTCACTATAAACTACAATGGTGAAGCCTGGCTCCGCCCGACTATTGTTCTCAGCCAATAACATTTAGCTGAGATTATAGTCTGGATACCTTGTTTGCATTGCTGACTGTATTTACTTATTTAGTTTTTATCTGTAAATGTGAAGCACTTTGTGACGTTGGTCTGAAAAAGCCACTATATAAATATATCGCTTTTTTCCCGGCCACCATAGCTGCTGGCGGACCAATAAGGGTGGGTTAGTGCGATGATGCGTCAAGCGTGTTTTGAAATGGTGTTAGCTAGATGAGGCAATCGATACTGTTTGACGATTGGTTCAACGCTGCCCAAATAGTTTCAAAATGAACCAGAGATGATAACACTTCCCAATGGAGTGTGGCTACACCGGTCACTATTAGGTACTGTGGTGAGTTCAGTCACTAGGCCAGTCGGTTGTGTACAGAATGTTCCCACACGGATACACCCTACAGTGAAGAACGCACCTGTGCTTCTGTAAAGTTGTAATCCAAGCAGAATTCCAACCTTCCCAACTTGTCCTGCTCTTTCTCGACTGCTAGACCCTTTTTCTTTTCCTCATGCTCCTGCTTGGGAAAACGTGCACGCACTCACACAATCATTGTATAATAGGGTGATTTGTGGACAATGGCAGGTGGGTGCATGAAAGATACCAATGGCTGCTAATTGGGTTAAAATAACCTGACGTGGCTGGTTTAACCACAAGGTGACTGCCTGTATTTGCACAGTCACACAGTGGGCACCTCAGAACATGAAAACCACCAACATGACGTAGTTGTTAAATCTGAGGCAGCGTCCAGCTTTGGTCACCTAAGTGATGTCTAAAGGCCGGCTGGTGCAAGCCAAGTTACCACGCCTGTCGTTTCACCTCGGTGAAACCACATTATATCACAAATGATGTCACAGTGATGCCACCTTGTCAGCTCGCTCAATCAGAATCCCAGCATTCTGCCATGTGACACGTCTGTTAGGACATGCCTTGGGTGTGAAGAGTTCAATTACAAAAACATCTGACATTTTTTAGTTTTTTTTTATTGGCAATATTTAAACTATTTGTCAGGATTTTGTAGGAAGACGGACAGATAGAAGACGTTTTTGCATCTGAACTCTTCAGGTGTCCTTTTACAATGTCAAGTGTTTCATTTATGGCTGCAAGGGATTCTGACGAGTGCACGTCAAATGCACGCTATACGCCTTATGTGTGTTTGACCGTAGCCGAATCTAACTAACGAGGTTCCCTGACTTTGCATCCAAACATAAACAATGGTGTTTGCAGTGTTGGGCAAGTCACATCAGTTACTAGTTACTTATTACTCCTTCAAAAAGTAACAATATTACTTTAATTATTACTGGGTATTAAAAGTAAGTAGTTACATTACTAGTTACATTACTATATTACTTTCACTATCACTACCCTGCCTCTTCCCTTCTTAAAAATGACAACATGTGTAGCAGCTCATTGTAGAATTGAATCCTCTTCATTGGAACAGTAATGAACCTTAGGAGTCGACAATCAGCCAAAGTGAAAACATTGCAGCCTCTCAAACCAGATGATTGACAGGTAGGTTCAATTAGACTATCCTAAATTTGCTAGGACCAGAAAGCTCGTTCTTGTAACGCAGTAATGCAGCATTACTAAGCATTAGTAATTGTAATATTATTACTGTTTTGGAAATAGTAATTAGTTACACTACTAGTTACTAAAAAAGTAATAACATTACAGTTACTAGGTACTGCCCAACCCTGGGTGCGTGCACACACAGTGCATTCATGAGCTTACCTGTTCCTTGAGACCCCGTACCTTCTCACCAGCCTCTCCCTCTCCCTCTTTGGTCTCTCTCCGCTTAGCGGCCCGGTTCTCCCGCACTTTCTTGTTCTTCTTCTTTTTCTTCCCGCAGCATTTCCTGAAGGCGCAGAAGAGGCAGCACCCCACCAGAACCATGATGATGACCACCAGGGTTCCCACCAGCCATGTTGGCACTGTGGAGACAAACACAACGCTGGCCTTGTCAAGGTGAACCCCTCGTCCCACCTCCGTCGTCGTGGTGACCTCGTCGTGCGCAACACGGTCCACTGGAGTTGCTCCCCCCTCGTCTGGGACCATGGTCCCCTTTCTCTTCTCAACGCTGTGTTCCTGCTGCTGTTCTCCTCTCCTCTACGCTCCTCTAGGCTCCTCTCCCCGCCTACACAACCTCCTCTGCTTCTAACACCCGTTCGTCCTGCTCCTGTGTTGGTTCAGGCTCCAGGGCTGCAACACGTCGCTCCTTCTATACACAGCCAATGGCTAATTCTCTGTTCCGCGCCCTGCTAACCATGGTAACATCAGCCTCGCATCTACGTGCTTTTCTCTCACTTCACAAGGTTGCTGTTTTGCATACCTATGATGGATTTAGTTAGATTGACTCTCTAAAACTACAAGCCAAGGTCCCTTTACTGGTCCTTTGTTTTTGTAGTTTGTCAGGTTTAGAGAATATTAGGTGATATAATTTGTGATTTGATTACTGTAGTGCACTGTGTGGAAATGTGGAAATTATGAATAGCTCCCATGGTTGTTATGGTGGTGAGGAAGGTGTCCTCAGTTGAGAAACCATAATATGTGAATCATAAATAATAGCTGATAGATCCATGCTACATGCTACACTACCAGATGTTGGTGCCAGCAGGACTCAGAATGACGATTACGGTTCAGTGGCTGAACTGGTTTAGAGCTCAACATGTTCGACATGCATTCTGCCCATAAACCGACAACACAAAAGATTGTTTGTTTGTCTAAATAATGATCTTACCACTGACTGAAGTGTGCTGCCATGTATGCCATTTAACAGCACAGTACAGCTTTAAAGCTGCTGTAGGTAGGACATTAAAGCGTCAGCTTTAAGAGAGCTAGGTAAAACACATTTGTGAAAGAGCTTTTGAACTATTTTGCAAATCGGCAACCCAGACCCCCCCTTTCCTTTCGCTGTTCCCTCCCTTTGGAGCCCATTGGTCGGCTGTTGTGAAGCTCAATGACAAATGATGCGTATGATTGACAGGCAAGGTAGATTCACAGGACCAATCAGGGATAAGCACAAAAATAGCACAAATCCAAACTTCAAAATTAAACAGTTGTATTGCTGCTGCATAATACCCCCCCCCCCCCCAATTATTCAATATGTTATTTAATAACTTTGTTTCCTGCAGCAGAGGGGCGGGGGTAGCAGAGGCACTTACTTGGGAATTTCTCCAGTTCGTTAACAAATTTATTCTTCATGTGGTCGTGGTCGAGGCTCGGGTGGCGTTCGGTGTGCTCCTGGTGGGGTTCAGTGTGCTCCTGGTGGGGTTCTGGGTGGTCTGGGTATGGTTCTGGGTGGCTGTGCTCGCGGTGGGCGTGCTCCGGTGCCACCGGCTCTGGTTCAGGTTCTGGTTCTGAGGGCGCCGCGGCCCTTCTGACCCGGAGATCTGCACTGGCCCACCTCATAACAACTGTCAGAGGGAAGGAAACGTGTGTGTGTGTGTGTGTGCTGCCTAATGTGGGACATATTTCCCCTCATACGTGGACAGACTGTTTGTTTAATGGCGCGTCAGTCAACATAAACAGCAACCCTGTTGGATCAGGCCATTTTGTGCGCCCCACCCACCTTCTAATCTAATAATGTGTTGGCTAACGACGTTTAAATAAGGAGAAGTGACTAGATTGACCAATCCTATGATTTGCTGTGATCAGCTGAGCAGGCTGGTCACTGAGATCAGATGACAATAAGATGATTGCGATCATCTGACGTTTGAGATTATGCATGGTGACTTTCTGTCCTGCCCGAACTATCGCTATACTTGATTTTAGTTTCAAACCTAAACAGAGAGAGAGCTGTGGAGGACGTGTTTGTGTGGTGGAGGTGCTATATTCCCACCAAGGAGAAGCCACTTTGGATATAAGCATCAGCTAAATTATACCTAATTGTAATTGCACTGAAACTGAAGACTAATATTTTTTTTTTTCCACTCTCGTTCCATATCCCTCCCACAAAAATATAAATTGAAATGAAACAGAAAGCTTATTGGGCCCAATCACGTTTGAACCAGAACTATCCTGGCTTTTAAGTGTGCCACACAACATCAGGACAGAGGCCAAAGCGCTGTGTTTACACGCCGTAAGCCATATATGTTTCTGCGTCACAGCCAACAGCAGGCTCTGGACCAGATGCACAACATGGCCGACGAATAATCCACCTTCTTCTCTATGCGCATAATCTTTAGTTTATTTCTACTATAAAACCCTTAAAAATGGTTTCGGTCTGAATCTCTGGAATGCCCTTTTCCAAGACAAGCAGATATATTTCTAGTTAGTATGATATTTGATTTGGAGGGATAATGATTTCATCTAATTTAAGCAATAAGAATTAACGATCAAAACTCATCATTTGGAAATGGGATTGAATATCTCCCATAAATTAAATTTTGGGATTATTTATATGGATTTATTTAACACCACTTTAGAACTTTGAATAGTTATCCCACATACACATCTCAACGCCGGTATTCCACATATTCCTCAAATACGTATTACTTCAAGAACAGTTATTTGTGTCACCCATAACTCAATATAAACAATTTCTTACCTGCTAATGAATTCAGGTAAACTCCTGTTTATTGATAATTTGAGTGAAACTAGACGTCTCCCTTCGCTGATCTCACACACACAAATAATCTGAGTGATATTCCCACCCCTTCCCCAGAACCCGGTCTGAAACACAAGCAAATCAGTGTCGAGATTAGGCTTTGCCCACACTCCCCCCGTGTGAGGGGGGAGTGTGAGGGTCAGAGACACATCTGTTGCCTGACAAGCCTGAGAGGGCAGACGGCAAGCCAAGACTGTTGTCATGCTCTCTCCTGAAGACAAAACCATGGTGGAGTCTTAAGGTGCCGGTGGGTTCATTACAGTGATGGGACATTGGGAGTCGGTGTTGGGAGGTCATCCACCCCAGACGAGAGATTGAGCTGTATCGGGTCCTCACTAATTCCTCCCCCCAGTAGATTATCCATATATGGACTACTTCACGGCGAGGGGAAAAGTCCTTCCTGTCAATCACAAGCTTATCATTTCACTGTGGGAAACACAGCTCTGCTTTTAGAACACTGGTAATCTCCCACTGCATGCAGTGGTGCTGCATCAGTCCAGCAACACTGAAATATTGCAGAGCTAAAATGAGACTTCCTCTACTCCAGGGATACAATGTAAACACAGGCATCAAAGCCAATTTTAATACATAGGTCCATTACTTGTAATTATTTTATATCCAAGGCCAGCATTTGTTTTCACAATTTTGTCTTGGCAGGTGTATCTCAAGAGGGCATCTGAAACATACAACTCTGCCTCTAAGGACACGTAACCACTCAACTCAAGACTGGTCATTTTCTAAATTAGAGAGTGGCATTTTTAACTGACCACTTTGGACGCATAACAGCATGAGTAGGCAAACCTTCAGTGTGTTTATCTATGCTGTAGTTGGTATGTGGTTCTGTGTGCGAGCACAAGATTACACAAAGTATGGGGCATGTACACACACACACACACACACGACAGATGATTACCAGGAGATACTCAGCACACAGCAAGCCGTCAATAGCAACATTTTATTTAAGCAATCATTTGGAACTGTTTCACAAATGAGTGAGACGAGCTAAGGGTTTTACAAAACTGCTCAGGCCTGTAGTGGCAGGATACTGGTCTGTGTGGTAAAGTGCACTCACAGCTAGAGCCTCATCAAAAAAGGCTACGATTTCACTTCTAGCACCAAAGATGGGAGGCCTGCCACAAATAGAACTACAGAGATTGTTTTGTGGCTTAGCATGTTCCACTCACTAGTGAGAACTAGCCATGGAAAGGGCTTGGCATCATGTAACGGAAGAACTCCCAAGCACTCCAGACAAAATGGCCGCCCTACAGGGTGTGCTTGTCAAAGAGGTACTCCCCCATGCCGCCCTGGGGGTCTGAGGTGACCAGGCGCGACAGGCTGCTCACGTGGTCGCCCAGCATCTTGATGGTGTCGTGGCTCGCCGGCAGGAAGTGTTGCTCCAGGAAGTCACACAGCTGCGGAGGAAGTGACAAGGATGTGATAAACAGGGATGATATAACAAATGCTAGCTTGTACACACACACACACACACACGTTTTCATAGGGACCAGTGTGTGCATGTTCTAGCTCTTGTGTGACCTATGAAGGCTTTGTTTTAGTCTGACCAGCTGGTGCAATCTAACTTTAATTTAGTTTTACACACACACACACATACAGCAAGTAAACTCTTGTCTTGTGTTCTGAATGACAGGCGCACCGTCACCCCTCGCAGGTGCAAGTGAAATATCAATGTGAAAAGTAGTAAGAGTGTTTTCACCTGCATTAAATAAAACATCTTTCCAAAGTCAATGACTAACCTTAGCGGAGTTAGAGACTGACCAAAATAATCATGATTATAATTTTCTGCAAAATCGAGGCGCCCTACACTCCAGCATGACCTCTAGTAGCAGAAGGTCATGGAGACACCAAGTATTGGACGTAGCGCTAAAAGGAAACTCACATGAGGGTCCTTGTGGCCACCAGCTCTGCGGTGGACATCCAAGATGGAGGTGTTCAGAGATTTCTGATAGGCCAGGGAGAATGACAGGGCGTCCAGGCCATTCTTCCAGTCCTCTTTACTGGGTTTCTACCACAGGACAAGGGTAACACAACAACCTTACAAACAGATACGCATAGGAAGGCGCTCGTCACATCAGCGGGAATGAATACTGGGGAACAACACTAGAAATCATGTTAATAAGGGGAAGCTAAAATCTGAAGCTAGTTCTAATTTGCAATAACGAACAACAGCCTAGGTGATCTGAAGAACTCTGCTTTGACGATCAGTGGAGACTCACTGTGATGTCCTGGAGAAGAATACGGCCACCGCGCATGTTTTGGTACTCTAATAGCTTATCCACCTGGTCCCTCTCCTTCCCAGAATGCTCCAGGAAAAACTTGGAGAAATTTTGAAAGGCCACATCGTCCCTGTCAAAGTACATCCCCTATAGGAAAGGCAATGACAAGTGTCTGTGCAGTCATCCATTGTCCTAATCTAGTCATCTTCCACACATCCTTTAATCCCAGTGAGAGACATTACTACAGTCCCCGTTTTGCATATCATTATTCTTATAGAAATAACTGGAGAAATGTCCAACCAAAGCTGTTTAACCTATGCTTAAGATTTACGGAGTATATTTACTATCAATAATAGCAGCATGCTTCAAGTCATCACGGTCATTGGTGGAGTCGTACCAGGGCCGTGTAAGTGTAAGATGCAGTAAGCTTGGTGTTGATCAGCTTGTTGAGGTCTGCTTCGCAATCGGCGTGGAAGTTGTGTTTCACCACAGACTGCATTTCTACAACGAAGTTCTCAGCATTATTTATAAAGAGACAATTGCTGTATTTAACGTCGGGGTTTTCGGTTGTAATCAAAACGTAATATTTAAAATGTAACTTGTATGTATGAGTTGAGTATGAGTTCGTTCATTGTCCTCGGGATGGGTCGACACGGTACTTACCCAAACCTGAAAAAGGACCTTTGGCTTTAGTGGATAAGGTAATGGATTGCAACACCCCTTGTGCAGAACTTGTTCCAGAAGGTCTTGAGGTTAGACTGATGCGTGGTAGTCTACTGGGTCGCAGGTCTTGCAGACATCAGATTTCGCAGGTTGCATCTACCCCACCATGGTGGGACCACAAAATATATAGTAGACATCACGTGACCGGTTGCAGGCTCTATCCCCTGGTAATCTTAACCACATACATTTTTTCACCTGCGATACATAAATATATATACTTAGCTCTACCTCCAGATTGTAACGGGTTATCAAGTAATGTAATTATGTATACGCACAATATAATATACATAAAATGAAATGTCTCCGCGTTCAGTTATTCGCCGGTCACGTGGGTCTGCAGGGTTGCACCCCGTCTGACCTGCAGCTCACAGCTTACGTCACGTATTTTTGAAACAGTATTTATTGCGGACTATAGTATGGATATGCTGATATATGGGTTCAAACAAAGGTGTCGCACCACAGTTTCGAATAGTATTCAACAATGTTAAAATGAAAACCTGTTATCTTTATATCTATAATCAAAAGCTATCAGGGTGTGAACGTTTGTATTTTTGCCCGTATTTCTTATGTTAGCATACATAACATGGGAGTCTTCAACACATTGTGACGTAGTCCTTTTGTCCTTGAGTTTTGAGAAAGGCGTCCAAAATAAAATGTATTATTATTAATGGCCACAAGAAAAATATCTGCCGGTAGATGGCAGAATAGCAGAGATGTTTCCAGTTGGCTGCTACTTTATCGCCCTCTACTGGTATGTGATTGCTTAGTACTTACAAAGCGGTGAAATCTCAAGTTGCCGATAAACTGGAACTGGGCAAACTGTAAAGTTATTTTTGATTGGTGGGGAAACTGTGTTTTAGTGTACTCCATAAAAGCCGTGTTGTTTGAATGCACTGTAGTACGGAGCCGTACCCATAGACACAAACACCATGTTGTCACCCAAGCAAAAGGAGATGGACTTTGTCCTGTGTATGATAAGTCGTTTCTCTTAGTTGAGGGTTTTGCTGTTCCTTGTGAACGTCGGTTTCGCCTACTATGACCTCATTCTACCATAACCACACAGATAAAGCACTCTTCCTCTATTTTGGTCACTAATTCTTCCTGTTACTATTTGGTTTGTATTCAGTGTCAAGTACTTTAATTTTGGCCTCATGACAATTCTTCATTTGAAAAATGTAACTGGCTCTGTTTCAAGATATTTCACATGTCCCCTTTACAGTTTTGCATAGGTCTATTGTAATGTAGCCCTATACTGTATGTTATCTTATTCTTGTTTTACTTGACTTTATATGTTAATGACTGTATTTGGTAAAGTCTGAACTAGTAAGCATTTCACACTTGCTACTCGAGACCAATAAACATGTATCTTGGATATTACCAGCTGCTTTACTGGTGGGTATATTTAACTCAACTTCTGGTTGTAATGCATTTGTTTAGTACAAATCTTTTCTGAAATAAGCTGGAACATAGAAACGTGAACTCTCCTTATAGTGTAAACAAATTAATTTCTTTCACTTCTCTGTCTTATATGGTCACCCCAGATGATGTCCCCAGATTTTGGCATGGAAAAGGATAGGATATTGTTGTTGTGTGCGGTCTGCACCGCTATGTATGTGTTAATGTTTTATGGTAAGATAAATATTTTGTGGATATGACAAAACTATGTTTACAATTGCTCATACCTTTAAAGTGTAACTGCACCCTAAATTGTTTTTTGAGCTGTCAACTAAATATTAGGACTGCACCGTTTTGATATAAATCTGAATTTTATGGTCTGAATACAACCACACACAGGCCATTACCTGTTTGACTATGTGTACTAGGTATAATGACACTATGCTGCATTTTGTTCTATTTAAAATATTGTTTGCTTATAATTGCTGGTATACGGCCTGTCCAACTACTGACAAATGTACTAAATGTAAGTCGCTTTGGATAAAAGCGTCTGCCAAATGCTGGAAATGGAAATGGAAATGGAAATACAAGCCCCCCCCCCCCCCCCTTCCTTTAGTCAGCTCCTTCACTACATATTTGCCTATTTGTATTTTTTAAAGTTGAGAAGTGGGTGGAGCCAGGCTCAGAGCTGGTGTGAAGTATTTACTTAAAGAAGAAAAACTAATAATGAACAATTCTTTACTGACCTAAGACCAAACTCATACATAACTTATCATACTCCATACCAGTACCTTTTGGCATTCGCTATAAACACACATTTCCTCAAAGTGCTTACTGTACATAACACACCTCCTTATCAGGACTCTGTGCGCACCTTTCTATTATAAGCCCATGCCATTACATTACTGAATAATGGTTACCACACAACAGTATATCGTTCCTCTTTCTTACACTGCCCTATCACACACACAGGATGCAATGTTACATAGAAAGTAATGTCAAGCATAGTCTCTACTGCTACATATTTTTCTATAGTGGCACACAGGTATAAAGAGTGGGTATGTGAAAATGATACTTTAAACTTCTATTTAGACCTATAAATAGACAATGACGACAATAGCATTGTTATTCTTTTGTTATTCTTTTACCCATTAAAACGTCCACATTGTTTAATTGTTACCTTTGAAGCAAGCTTGGACTAACCTAACTCACAAGATGGTCTGTTAGACACATCCATCTGGGGAGCTGTACATTAAAACTATTTTAAAAGGGCAGGCACTTTCAAACATTTGGCAGGTGATTGGACAAACCTGTGAACCAGCAGAGTTTGTTGTTAATTCCACTCTTGCAGAAGAGTGAAAACATATATTCCATTGAGAAAAGCAGTTGCTCTTCTAATAAATATCAAATAGAGCCGATGCTATGTTGTAGCATCTAAGTTCATCTCTGTAAGCAGTGATGTTTTCGAGTTGTTTTTCAAGTCGCCTTCATCACACCTAAGCCACGCCCATAGTTAACAGTACGACACTGATTGGCCACACACTTTCTAAGATCTCCAGACTGATTCAAGCCAAACTGAAGCTTTTTAGAGCAGAATGGTCTTGTTAGGCTAACCATTGACACTCAGGGGGGGAAGGGGGCGGAAGTACTTGGGCTTGTGAAATTATTGAAAGGGTACATAAACCAAAGAAAGTTTGAGAACCAGTTACCTGTCCACCATCGCATGCCCTCGGCCCTCTAGAAGTACAACCAAGTAAGTTGAATGGACATCACCCATTCATATTGTAGGTTTTCTAAAGATCAGGGTTGAAACCTAAACTGTGCTGTCCCTGGCTGCCATTTTTGCATTACCCGAATCCACATGTAGCTCCTTGAGATAAATGTATCAGTAGGTATATATATTCAACTGATGAGTTATATAATTCTCCCCCTGTTATCATGAATGGGGAAACTGAGAAACCAAAACCGTTTTTTTAACAAGGTAGTAAACCTGTAAATGTTTGTAACGCGGAAAAGTTTTAACATTTTAACATGGGGTTCTATGGGGATTGACTCCCTTTTGGGGCCTCAAGTGGCTATTCATGGAAGCGCCCATTTTTGCAATTCGCCATTGGATCATCATTTCACCAAAGGTTCCCGCTTGGTACAATTATGTGGACGCTAGCGTCTCTGCTGTGCTTTTTAGTGAAATCTTCGTATCTCCTAAAATACTGCGGAACAACGAAATGTGTTCAGAATATAAAGAAGGCAGGAAAACAAACAAAATAATTATAATATCATACATAAAACCCTGTACGCTGGACAACACTATCAGGAAGTGTAGTAGATATAAAGATAGATTTATTTACTGGGACTTCTGGAAATCCATTGTGTGCCATACATTACTCGTCAGAGAAACAGTAACGTTACATTAGACAAGACAATCAATAGTACCGCCACCATAGACAATGACCAGGCACCTCATATGTATTATGGGATATGGGTAATAGGAGAACCATACAGTACATTCTCTCACACAGGTGTTGAGTTATGTAGTAATAGTGTTAGTGTTGTCAAGGCCAAGCCTATATACACAATTCCTGCAGTGCTGGACTTACTGTACCAAGTTCCAAGTAATATTGACTTTATGTTTTTAACGGAGACATGGCTCAGCACAGATGGTTCTGCTACACTTATTGAGGCCTCGCCCC
>JAODLL010041219.1:4298-20963 GCA_026546735.1 Forbesichthys agassizii
AGCTAACAGCAGCCACCACCGCTACTACACAAGTAGACCTACACACACTTTGTAATGAACGTTTAGCTAACAGCAGCACTACCGCTACTACACAAGTAGACGTACACACACACACACAGGCACACTTTTCTGACAGGTGAGTTGAGACAGCTGCTCATTTCCCACCACTGTCAGGTTGTTGGTCAAGTGAGCAATAAATAGTAGGAGCAATGAAGTGGATGAGATCTCTATTACAATAGTAATTGGGAGAGATAGGGTACATTACTGTAACATGACCTTGCTTTGTTAGTAATCACACTTTAGTCTTGGTGCCGCTATAGATGCCACTTGTTGAACTTCAAACTAGTTTAGCACTCCTCTAATTGTTACAGTCCCACATTTCACGCTCACCGTTTCTGTTTTGAAAGCTGAAATAACAGACTGGCTGCAGGTGGTGCAGTGTTGTGCCTTGGTTCAATAACAAGCTGATATCAGGTTAAGAACATGAAAGGCTCATGCTATTGCAATGCAGCTTCGGTAGTGAGGCAAAGAACATATATGATAACTCTCGTATTGTTAAAATGTCATGCAGATACATACAGTACTGTTGAAATGACAAAATCATGAATTTGAAAGTTGTTGTCAGTGAATGTATTTTGTGCCAAATCAATTAAAATGTTATAAAAAGTTTGGTCCACAGTAGACTGTTGTGGCTGTGTTTTGAAAGAGTTTTTAAAGCATCGAGAAATGCATGTAACAAGTTGTAAATAACTAGTAGTCTATCAGGAATTGTTCATGCTCATCAGTGTCTAGATGTGAATTTTAGGAAGGAAGGTGAAAGTTGAAGTTATGCAACTTTGGAGTTTTCATTGGATTGTTTGGTTTGGATAGGTTGGCGGGCTAATACCCATGTAGCCTTGCCAAGCAGTTCAACTTTACCAGAAGCTACATAATCAAGCCTAGGGTTAGTAGCTAACCCTTGTGTGCTGTAGGCTATCAGCTATGTAGGTTACTAGCGCTTACCAGAAGTTTATGTGGGAAGATTTCCACAATGAGATGTTTGTTTTACTACTTAATTTACTGGTTTAAGGTAGGTCACTGGATGCACAGAGTTGATAAGGGGTCACCTTAACCAAACAGCATAAGCATATTTTGCTGGATGCCAATGGGGAGTGCTACTTTAGTTGCCACTGCCACAACTGCTTTTCCACAGCTATATTCATAACATTACTGTCATGATGTTTCTTCTTCCTTGTTTTATGTCACATGCCAGTTAATTGTGGACCGACATATGCACCCATTCCATGGCAGCAGTGCCCATTCCTGACATAACTTCAGAAATGAAGACGGGCTGGCAGACTGAAATGATTATACAGCCTTCTCAACAGGGTGACTAACACACACACACACGCACACACAGACACAGAAAGTTACAAGTAAAACAAAAACTATTTGTGTGTACCATACCATACCATGTTTTAAACATAACGGTGGTTGAGTATATATTATACACACACACTGCCAGTTTATAGTAATTTACTGTATTTGGGATGTAATATTATGAAATTATGAATTAAGTGCAAAAAGGAATTGGTTTCACATTCATGAAATGCATGCTCTTTACACAGTGTGCTTTCAAATAATCAGACCATCCGCATTTGTTTGTCATGCAAACCGCTGAATGGATGATGAGCTTCTCTTCCATCATTTGAATACATTTGATCTATGAAGTGTGGGTTTCCATTTGAATGTTTCCAGAGTCTAAACATTGGTTTCTTAAGTAGAAATGTTTATAGTATATTAATTATTTGAACTTCCATTGTAGTATATTCATTATTTTAACTTCCATTTTAAAGTGGTTCTATGTGACTTTCTACCACTAGATGTCACACTATATGCTCACCAGCATCTCACAAGAAGCAAATGCTTTATGGGCCACACACACACACACACACACACACACACACACACACACACACACACACACACACACGCATATGCACACGCACACATGCACACACACACACACACACATGGGGAGTGTGATGTGCTCTGCTCATTTAACCAAGTGAGGAATCGGTGAAGTATCTTATCTGGAGCCTACTGTACACAGTAAACCATTCATCCATACTAGAAACATGGTTGCTGTAAGTAGACCAATAAACATCCAAGTGCGTGTGGCCTGCTATGGAAATGTAATTTGTCATTATAATGTATAAAATATAATATATCACATTTAAATGTTGTTGTTATCCAAATAAATGTAATAAAATCTAAGCCACTGTTATTGTTGTTTATATTATTATTATTATTATTATTATTATTATTATTGTTGTTGTTGTTGTTGTTGTTGTTGTTGTTGTTGTAATAGTAGTAGTAGTAGTAGTAGTAAAAACAATAGTTCATAATGTTTAGGACTGCAGACCAACAGGTCTGTTCCCTCTTGTGGTGACTAAGGAAAACCGCATGTTGTTGATTTTGCCATCACATCTCTGGGAAAAGCAGTGTTGACAGCAATTGACCAGCAGCTGAGACCAAACTATACATTACAAGATGAGTTTTCCAACTTTCATAATTCAATAATTTGTTAATGGCTCTAAAAATTAAAACCTGTGTGTGGTCTGCCACAAGGCACAAAGTAGTTTGAAATAAACAAATTGATGTCTGCACTCAACTAAATAATAACAATTGAGTACTTTATTAATTAATAAATGTATTCATTTATTCATTAATGTGACTGCAAACAAGGTTCATTTCTCTCAAAATCTGTTTCAAAGCATTTTAGTCAAGATTATTTGTGAAACATTTCTTGAGAGCATAATATAGCCTGTAGGCTATATAGTAATGTATTGTAAAGCACATTTTAACCACTAGATGGAAATATAGGTGTAGATGAAGAAGAATCTACAGTACATTACTGTTGTTTTATTTTTTTTCCAGTGAACAAAATAACTATACCTTTATTGTTTTTAGTTAACTAAATGCACATTTTTCAACAAATCACTGTAGACTATAGGTAGCATATAGGCCAATACAATTTATACAAATAAACTAATTCAAACAAAACAGCACTGCAGGATTGGCAGTACTGGTTTCTATATGTATTATTTAAAGTAGTAAATATGATACTTTTGTGTAATAAATAAAACATAACATATTTTTATGCTTTTATTCTGATTAAGTGCAAATTCTTATTTATGGCATGTAATTACCTAAACTCTAAAATCCAAAGATGATCATTTTATTCGTGATGGCGTTTTAGGCCTATGGCAAATAGGTCTAGACCTACTTAAAATTAGCAGAGCTATGGCAAGCCGTTGTCTAAATAAATTATCAAGGCAAATACAATTTACTCGTTATTCTGTAGCTTAGTCCCTTGAATAAAAATGCATATGCATAAGTCCATAGGGTATAAAGGACTAAATGAAGATATGCACTAATATCCAGCTAAAGCTTCTCGTCCAATCAGAGTATAGATATTCTGCACGGTGTAAGAAGTTAGCTCAGAGGCTTTCTGGAGAGGTGGTTATCACAGGGCAGAACAAGAGTCACTGACTCGGCACATCATAGGCCTGCTGTATGAACCAGCAAGTCTAGACTTCCACACACGAGAAGAGAAGGGCGCAGAAGCAAACGCGTCAACAAGACACATCCAACGTTGGGTACCTTTGTGCTATTTTGCAGGCAAACGTTTTTTCTTATGTTCATGTTTTTGAGATCGTAATGTAGGCTCTCATCTTAAGAATCACCTTGAGGTTCCGATTGTCGAGAGAGACAAGATAGCTCGGGGCACTTGTGAGAGGACTACTCTGTCTCTAAAATGGGCACCAGGCTGTGTTGGCTACAACCTGTATGCCTATTGCTGTTATTGGCTTACTCCAGCGGTCAAGACCCCGGTACTGTAGCCACGAAGGAGGACATTTCTGACGGAGCATCTACTCTGGCATTCGTCTTTGATGTCACCGGCTCCATGTACGATGACCTGGTCCAGGTTATTGAGGGTGCGTCAAAGATTTTGGAAACATCATTGAGCAGACCGAAAAGACCTTTGTATAACTTCGCACTGGTCGCTTTCCACGACCCAGGTAAAAGCAACAGGACACAACACAAATAATTTTTACAGTTTTGAGATTTGCTGATTTACAGTCACACAGAAATAATTTATCCGCTTTTGAGATTACTTATTTTGTATGGTTATTCTTTACACTCTAAATTCCTGCATTGCCTCTAAATCCCACTTTCACTTTTATACACACACAATGTTTGAGAAACGTAATTTGCTTGTTCTTTGAACGCCAAATGATCCAACCCAATATCAGGGTTCTGGGGATCGCCTCCCCGCACAGATGTTCAGTTTGGCGGTCACTATCATTAGCATTCCGCTGTCCTAATGTACCGAGGCTCTGGAGCCTGGATATTCTGATGATAATCATCACACGTTCGGGTGCTCTCTCATTCTGAACTGCGACAATTTACAATATGTATCGGCTTGCATGTAAGGGTTGTTTCAATTTTGTGTAAACGTTGAGACTAGACGACAGGGCACTAAAATGCATAGTTCACAATAGGCTACTATTCTTTCTGTAGAGTTGAACGTAAACATTAGTCGACATTGGTGTTGTGTGCTGATACTGAGGTGAGAAGAGTAAACTCCACGGCGGGAGCTCAAGAGCGACAGATGGCTTTGTAGTTCTCAGTGTATTTTGTTGTTCAGTCACTTTTTCAGCCCAGTTGATCATTAGAATATTGTATCTGTCGCCTGCTTAATAGCGTGTGTGACCTCGGTGACACTTGCTTCTGATCCAGTGACACAAGTTCCTTTAAATGTTTATGAGGATGTTAGAATATGTTCTCCAAAGCCCCACGGGGATAGATAAATGAACCCAGCACAGAATACACTGGGGTGTCCCTGTCTCTGTTCCTGTATCCATGCCAGGACCATTCAAGAAAAAATGTTGTTTTTCTGATATGGATACATTTTCCTAGGCATTTTATCCTCTCTACGTCCGTAAAGCAGGGCCTGCTGTTGGAGATGGCTGACTTTGAGGGCTGAGCAACCTATCCTCCCCCAGCAGCACTCACACACGCACACGCACACGCACACGCACACACACACACACACACACACACACACACACACACACATTTTTCACTGTCATCATACACAGTAAACATTAGTGGAAGTGCATGCTGTGTATTTTGGTGTAGAAGTGTGTGTATATGTGTGTGTGTGTGTGTGTGTGTGTGTGTGTGTGTGTGTGTGTGTGCGCGTGTGTGTGTGTAAGACAAAAGTGCCAAGACAATGACTGTACATCAGTGTCAGGCTTGTGTGATAAGAGTATTTAATAACTATACATTGACATACTGCAGAGAAAGAGCAACTATAAAAGCATCTTTGTAAGAATATTTGTTCCTGTGTATGTTCGTGTCTGTGAATTACTGTACGGTCTGCTCGTGTATTAGTTCTTTGAAGCAGATGCATTTGTGCATGTAGCCTTTAATGTAATTAAATGTAATTATTGATACATTTTCATGGTTAAATATAGACTTTTTAGAGTAGAGTGAAATGCTATGTCAGCACAGTCTGTGTGTAGTACACAGGATGTGTGGAACCATGGCATATTTCTTTAGCGCTCATGACACACCATGAAAAGCCCCAGGAACAATGTAGTGGATAACATTGTTTTAGGGGAAGGAGATCAAATCAGGTTCCTGTGGCCAATGACATAAGCCCTTCACCTCTTCTTCTCACTTAACTCCGTCCTTACACACTGTTGCTGGCTCTCATAAACACAAGCGCGCTGTGAGAGGCAGTGTGTGTGTGTGTGTGTGTTGTGTGTGTGTGTGTGTCTTGTGAGCGATTGTTTTACTGGGGAAGTGGACCGGGATCAGAGAACATCATTGGGTCTACACTCTACCTCAACACACACATTGCACACCATCTGTACAGATAAGAAACTACCAAAAAACATATCAAGCTTCAGTTTACTCACATAAAACCACAATGTAAATTAAAAGCAGCTCTATCTTCTCCCTCATCCATACTGTGTAATATTTCTCACAGGCAAATCAGTGGTGTTTATTGATAGACAGATTGATTGATTGGCTGAGAGACAAATAGCAGCTGGTTCTTATCAAGACTTCCACATTCCCCAAATCAAATAAGCCTGCAACATGTTGGAGTGGGTTATTGCTTCTGTCAGTACCTGTTGTTCTGGAGATGAGTTCCAATGTGTTGACGTCTGGCCTCATTAAGCCACTTTGACAGACCAAAGCCCTGGATGGACGGAGATGAGAGGAGAAGGCATAACGTAACCGCGTGATCAAAGACGCTCATCCGGGGTCTCCTTTGGTCAACCCCCTTCCCCATTATCCTTTGTTCTCCTCCAGCATTTAGGCCCAGGTTGCTGTGTCTTGCTAGGAAGCGCACCGCCCATGCCAGATTACAAGGGACCTACACTTAGCTGGAAAGCACCAATAATGATGCCATTAGGCAGGAATGGACAGAGAGAGGGAGGGTTGATTTTGAGCATTAGACAAACCTCTTGGAGTGGAGTTCATCTTCTTAACCACCTGGAATATTCAAATGGTCTTTAATTGTAAAGACAGTACACACAACGTCTAAAGTTCCCTTTAGTGTTCCGAGAGCAATATCTTTCAACTTCATGTTTCTGTAATAACTGCATGGTCTCCATTGTGCTTTTGGCATGTTGATGAGTTATAGTGTTTTATAGATAATGAGAGCGACAATACGTTTTTAACAATTTGAGGCTGAGACGAGCTACCTTACCCTTGCAGCGTCATATGGCAACTGGAGACATTTGATATAATCACATGTTGATTTATCATACAGCATGTTAGGTTGGTCACATTGGCAAGTCACAGCACCTTCAGTGTTCATCTGAATGGGAGAGAAACCCACCTCTGCCCAGCATGGAACATGCAGTGTGTTGTATAACGTTGAGTGTGTTTTCCCTGCTGGTGCGGTACCTCCAGTCCCTATCTAACACTTACCATGTGTCCACAAGGCAACGAACCAACACAGAAAACACGAGGGCTTAAATAACCGAACACGACAGGCCATATGAGTCAGCTAGGCACAGGTGAACCCAATAGGCCATATTAGGAGGCAGGCAATGACAAGGAACACATGGGCACAGGGAACACAGACTAACACAAGACAATAATAGGATCTGGACTTCTACTCATTTTGCTCATTTTAGATTTCTCAATATGATGACGCTCTTACGTTTTCATAATCGTGCTCTTTCTATTCTTTCATCCTTTACCGTGGAAGCTGTATATTTTGATCAAATCGTGATTACCATTTTAGATGTGGGTTGGGAACAGTGACTGAACAGATACAAGGAACACAAGGAAAACACAAGAGAAGTTGGGAGGTCCATATAGGCTGTCGGTTGAACATGGCTAACAACAACAAAGTGTTTTACTGCTCTAGACTGTTGTTTCAGCAGTACAGATGCAAAAGATTATGGTAGAACCAGCGTGGCTCTAGAACCACTTCTGTCAGTGGTGCATAGTGCACTGTTCCAATTGAAGGATATGTTCGTATGTGTCAACATATACCGATTTTGAATATCATGTATTTCATATCAGAATGAGCAGCATGCATTTAAGATGGAAATATGTAATGAAAGCAACATTTGGTACTGGTACTAAATAGAGATTATGATTTATACTCACTTATACTTATAAAACAATTATGCAGCTACACTTCCTACACGACACTGAGCAACTCGCCACGCATATTAAACTCAGAAAATGTTTAGTTTTAAAGTAGTTCAAGAACATATTCGAGGAAAGTTGTCAATCTAATTGAACGTGGCCGATTAAACAATTGGCCTATATTATTTATTTATTTAGGCCTATTCTATATTTTTGCATAGTGCAGTGGCCAATAGCAGCCGAAACTATGACCGGCTGTTCTGGAATTCTCCTGATTCTCCCGATGGCCGGTCCAACCCTGATCCATACTGTGTTCTCCTCTGGTGTTGTCGCTGATCCTAGGAAGCCTCATTTGACATGACAACGGTTGTGGAGAAGGAGCTGGAGCAAAGCAGGACAAGAGTGGGGAAGCCATCTTATCCTCATCGTAGCTTAGGGGTTTGACTGGCATGTAGCCCTGCTTAGATGTGACTGATTGAAGGATGTACAGTATATACAGTAGGTCACATATTAGGCTGAAGGTAGTCTCGCAGAGCCAGCTTTACTTACGGAGAGTCTCGGTTTTGTAGATAAGTAGACTACGGTTACTGCATGTAACAACTGAAATGAGTAAATAAAGCACTGCAGTATCGTCACACCGGGATAACGGATACAGACTTTGTGAGGGACAATGCTAACAGCCTAAAATATTGACTTCCTCTCTTCCGGAAAGTCAGTTGAGTGTACAAGTGTATATGTATTAGACGTTCAGAACAGTTACTTGACATAGTGCTAATGGACGGAAGAGGCTGAGACTAGGCTAAAGGACTGCTGTGTGCATTGGGATGCAAAGATGGGACGCTCCAACACAGACACATACAATATGGCACATTACTGTATGTTAATACTTTAATTGATACTTACCTTACCTTAACCTTAACTTGGCTAGATGGATTTTGCTATTGTTTTCAGAACGTTGCATGCTGAAAACCACACACAATGCATATTTGTTCATGTGGTTGCGGTCACTCTTCTATTTCCCTAAATGGAAAGCATTTTGAGACAGACTACAGAGAGCAAATAATCTAATCCTGCTCTGAGCCATCGCAAAGCATCTCCCCGCCCTGTCATTGTCTTTTCAAGCCCCCACCCCATCCTTACCTCTGTTGCTATGGCAGCATAATGACCACCTGTCCTATCTGCTATATCGTGCTGCAGTTCACCGAGGGCAGGGCTAGGTTTGAAGCACTTTAGTTTCCTAAAATGTTTATTTATTTATTTGTTTATTTATTTATTTATTATAACCTTCCTCACAGTTGTTACTGGTGAAGGTTATGTAGAGTGTAGGATGACATCACTGAGAGAAGACATAGATTCAGAAAAACAACCAAACTAAACTGTTGTGGTTTGTATTCTAAGACCACCAATGATAACCACATGCGTACATAATGACAGGCTACACCTAATGTACCTAGACACACATCAGTACAATGTATGCTAAATTTATTACATTACACACAGGGACAGTGACAGTTGATGAAAACACACTTGTTTGTGTCATTCAAAACAAGTCACATGATTTTGTTTACGTACATGCATGGAAGTGAATGGAAGCGTCATCTGATGTCAGTTATAGTATATGCCCAATTAGCATTCCCTGTTGCTTCTGGCCTTGTTTGCTCTCATTATCATCCATTATTCCTCTCCAGAGTATTTTGTGGCCACTCAGCCACACATGAAAAATTCCACTGAACAATAGTCAGCCTTTTTTGACGTGTCTTCCTAGAAATACATAAATATTATCCCCCTTATGGAATGTATATAGACAATTAAACTCAACAATGTCCTAGGTCATTTCAGAGCAGATTTAATATGGTCACAAAACTATGTGGTAACACGCTGAAATCATTGTCACTGATCCTGTTCTAAATGAATGATTTCTGAGTTGTGCAAACATAAACCTTAATGCAATAATATCTCACAGCTGTGTTGCCAAATATCTTGCAGATTTCTTGAGCCTTTTAGTTCAGCATTTGGGCTTTTAGGCTTTTCGTGACTACTAAATGCCCAAGCATGCTCTGTTTTGAATAAAATACATTAGAACTGTCTAATTTATTTACTTGTCACAGTAATAGATTTGAAAAAATATTGTGATTCATTTGGTCCAGTATATCTTGTGTATACAATATAAAGCTTTTCAGCTGACAATAGATTAGGTTTATGGACACTTTTTTGTCTTTCCGAATGGAATCCTTCCGAATAAAGATTTCAGGTTACCTGTTTACATGGGATGTCATCTAATTGGGTCTGGTGTACGCTCGCCATCACAATTAATCGGAATAGATGTTAAACATGCATACATGATTATCTAGCTCTGTAATGTAATGTGTACCGCTAGCAAAAAGGCTAAAACTGGCTAGCCTGTATGTAATGCTTTGTCTGCTTTGTCCAATGCGATACTTGCTGAAAATAGTTCCTTTCTTCTGGAAACAAAACACTATAATTATTCTCAGGTATATAATAATATTGCTCTTGAATGCTCTTAAACAATATAATGTAACACCTGAGTCTATGCACCCCCAAATATATGCCCTAAAGTGTGTGGTTATTTCTGTGTCTGTATGTAACATTACCAAGTTTTACAATTTATTTGACATTTTTTATTAGCGGTCTATGGTTTGGTGGAAACAATCACGACATTGGTGGTCCCTCTCTCTGGTGCTGTTTGTGGGGAGAAGTTTTCCATCACGTTTAGTGCGTGGTGGTTTGAGATTAAAGCCTTCTTGTCACGCCTGAACATCAGCCAGAGACATAGGAAGCCATGTTGTTATATTGAAAATAAAAAGACAATAGTAAGTGAAGGAGAGGACAATGTCAGTTATTTTCATTCTGACTGTAAGAGCACTATATGTTATATATATGGCTCTTACAGTAAGAACAATAGCAAGATAGAGAAAGAAATGTTAAAAAGTTATGAAATATTATGATGTTATCTCCGGCATGGTTGCTATTAAATTATGTTTAGGGTTTGAAGGATTATCTGATGACAAAACTGGAATAACAAAATAAATATAATTGTTATTTGGTCCTCTCCAATTTGGTTTTGAATTAAGATTATTTTGATACATTTACTAGTAAATATAAAATATATGCACAATCACAAACATTGGGAACCAGCTTGTGAAATGACCTTGTATTCTGTCAGCTTGAGATGTCAACAATAGATAGAGTGGAACCATATGCACCTCTATTGCATTTCTGTACTGTATGTGTGTGTGTATTGCTGTGTAAAGTGTGCCACTGCCTACAACTACAAGCTTTTGCCCATGTGTGTACAGGTATGTGTGTGTGTGTGCACATGTTCACATTGTGGTCTCACAGCAACACTTTGATGACATGTGCTGCCCTCTTCCATGTGTTCTCTCAGTGGGCCTGATTAAGTGAATGAACCGCACAGCTGACTCAGTTTCAGTTGTGCTGATGGCTGTTTGCTGCTGCTAACATGCTGTGATGTGGCTGACATGCACACGTGTGAGTGAGCATGGCAGAAAGGTATTGGAGACAAAACTAGAGCAATCTGACAGTTGAATATGCATCCTCGTCGATATATAACAATGTAAAAAATAAACATCACCTCCATGTCCTATTTAATACAGCCAAAACACTTTACAACCACAGTGTTGACTAGCAATATTACTGTAATGTAAGTTTACGGTAATAAAACCAGTGCTGTTGTCAGCACTGGTTTGGAGGAGCCCTGTGAAAAGAGCTTTATAGACAGGAGGAGTAATAACATGTTGAAATGGCCAGGGCTTTGCCTCCAGGAATGACAAATGAAAACAAATGTTCTAGAAGGTAAACGTGATTGCTTCCATCTCTACAGCAATGTCCTCCCCGTGGCAACAAGTTTGTGGGATGTCAAAAGCAAGGGGCAAATGTATTGCCCCTTGATGGATTTACTAGCATAGCTACATCTAAGATTGGGCTGGCGCCGTTCGGGCATGTTTTAGGTTTGTTGTTGTTAATCTCTATCAAAATCCTGTAAATCTGGGAAACATGTCTTGAGCATCGCTGCCAAAGCTTCACTCTGATTTGGTTGGAGGACTTCATGACCGTGATCTTTCACTTGTTGGGTATTGGAATTCCCTGCTACTTACTGCTGTATCCAGAAAAGAGATTGTGAATGTGGTCTGCACTGAATTAGCTATTCTGACAGAGGAGGCTACATTGAGATTGCAATGGGAGAGCTGTTCTGTTCCATCCAATTAGCCTAAAGGGTGTGTAAGCATGCATGTGATTTGCAGCAAGATGCTAATTCAGGAAAGACGTGTTACTTCTGAAGAACACGGTGAGAGCAGAATGCAGGAAACAATCAGAACTGAGGTCATTTGTCTTCATTGTTTACTTCCTGTTAAGAAAACACGAGGAGATTAGTGTTGTGGTTTGTTAATTGTGCTCCTTTAGTCTTTTATAAATCTTCTGGTAAGACTTTCCTTGCAATGTGTTCATTCACGTGGCCTTGTTATCCTGTGTCATCTGCATCATTCAGAAGGGGTTTCTAATCACAAACTATTTCTAGTGCATGGCAGCAAGGTGAGATGTGTTAGAATCAGAGAAGGAAGCACCCCTCCTTCATGTGTTCCTTCGTAAACATGCAATGCTATAATGCTCACTGTGTAATCTACCCAGCACGTGTTCTATGTCCAGCACTAACTTAATATAGTATCGTGAAAATGTTACACTGTGGTGTAACAGTGGGGTGAATTCATGGCCACCGTTGCTCTCTGTCAAGATGGTTCAAAACATATTCACACAGGTCCTGGGAACCTCTCCCATTAGGAAGGAGATGTCAGCTTTTCCATCGCTCAGAAGTTTGGCATGAGCTCCATTGTCCTTAAGCAGCAGCCAGATATGTTTCCACATTAGTTTTTATAGTTTTAATAGTTTTTGACCACTGCAAGTGCTTTTTCCCCCACCTTTGACTTATTGTATAGGCTGCCAAAATGTTGGAAATTTGGAAAAAATATACCTAAATGTAAAATTGAAAGCAGAATTGCAAAGTGTGTGTGGCATAAATACCTCATGTGTGCCCTTGCTGACAGTGTATTGTATAAAAAACACTTTAAGGCAGCAGCTTAAACCCCATCCTTGCAAACGTAAGGCAAGCTTTGTAATTGCCCTGTGTCTAACAAGGGAACCCTTGTTTTCTAATCTGCTTGCAACTGCAACAAAAATGTTATGCGCGCACATGTGTGTGTGTGTGTGTGTGAATAGGTGGTTGTGTATGTGCGAGTATGTCTACTCTACAGCCCCTCATCAGACCCATTCCATAGCACAGCTGCAGAGGCTGAAGTCACAGTTTGACTCTAGGAGGGCCTTAGCAGCTCATTAACAGACAGAACAAAGTCAGCTGGAAACTACTAACACTGGCTGAGCCTCAGACTGCTGTCCCACTGCTGGTTAATGAAGACATTGCTTGAACACTTAAACAATAACACATTTTACTGGATATTTTGGTAGTTTATAAGGCAATACAATGGACTATAAATGTGGTTTGTAATAGTTTAAAAGTGTATGATATTACATTTTATAAAGTGTCTTACTATGTAAGTGGAGTGTGTTGTTCACCTGGCCACTAGGGGGCAGAGCTAATGAAAGGTCTGGTACCACACAACATACAGTAGGTGACTAATGAGGGCATGGGCATGCATGCTGGTGAGTGTGTGCTTCATATACACAATTGCGGTACAATTTCGACTGATATTATTTCATGTTCTCAGAATTATATGTAAAGCACAATGATTTTAGTAGGTTATTAAGCAGCTACTAAATATAAAAATGCTATTATAAAACACATATATTCAACAACAGTTAATTTGGCTTGGTAGACCTCTTGTAATTCTCCTATTTCAGGCTTGTAGTGGACGGATGGAGACGTTGACTCCCGGAACTGAGTTCAAGCATGTTGGCATGTCTGCCGATGACAGCAAACAATTAGCACAGCTCCATTCAGCCTGTTATAGAGGAAGACTGACATGTTTAACAAAATGAGTTCTTACTTACTTAGTGTAGTAGTATGTATGTAGTGTATGACACTAAAATACATGGTTCAAATATTTTATTTCCCTTGCAGGCACTTCAAATCTTTACGTTTTCATCTGCAAAATAATGTCTGATCTAGCCAAATAATGTAGGCTTACAGGATGTATTGTGTGTGTGTGTGTGTGTGCGTGTGTGCGTGCATGTATGTGCGTGCGTGTGTGTGGGTAGGAGTGAGACAGTGTTAATCGCTGTAAGGAGTGTTAAAAACATGTTAAAATACAGTATGTCTATCCTTTTCTTTATTGTCTTTCTCATCGCATTCTATCTCTCTCTTCTGTCAGTGGGATGGATCTGGTGTTCCTGAATGTTTACAGCAGGCTCATCTCACTGCAGTTCAAGCTGTGACATTTGAACCTGCAGATCCGCACACATGTGCCAACACTAACATTTGGCCAGAGAAATGAATTCAAGCTACAGGACTAATTCAATTTCTCGGCCCGAGGCCCTATTAATCATATTCTCTTTTGACTGTTTTCTTGGCAGAGATTGGACCTGTTACCATAACAACGGACCCAAAGAAATTCCAATATGAACTGAGAGAGCTGTATGTTCAGGTGGGTTTAACAGATCATTTATGTCAAATTTATGTTGTCATGCTACAGCAGTTATGCTCTACTTAAACTGGGTTTGCTTATTTGCTTATTGGTTAAGACCTTAATATACAGTAATTGAGAGATACATTAAAAACGTCATTTTTTTAATGTTTGCCGTTTTTCAGTCATTCATCAGAAAACACCCCCTGAGCCAAGAATATATTATGATGAAAGTGTATTTTAGCTATGGTTACAGACAGGTGTGAAAGTATTTTTATTTTGAATGCTTGCACCATATGTTGGCCTTAGGAAGTCTCTTCTCAGAACATACAAGCAAACAATGTGTATTAATACATTTCTACCATCATTACAGAAGCTTACTATGTATAAATATGTGACGCCCAAGGACTGGAGTGGGATTACAGGTGGTGATTTATCTTCATACATCTTGACTAAAGTAAAAAGAAACTGTACGTAGAACATTATGATTTGTAGAAGACTCAACAAAACGGAGTACGAGAGAGAGAGAGAGAGATTGGTTTACAGTGCAAAGTATCATTGAGAAGTCTTTGGCAGATAGCTGTGCATTTCTGACATGTGCTTCCGTACATTTGACGTGTGTGCGTATTGTACTGTGTGTGATACTGGGTTGGATATTGTGTCATTCCTGACAGCATGTCCTTCTCTCTGCTGCCACACCTTTTTTTCAGAGAAGGTTTTGGGACAAAAATCTATACAGCAATAACATACCCTGGTTTGTGATGCATGTCTGTAGGTTTTATATATTTTACTTGATTAGTGGTTCTTAATAATACTTTTTTACTTGTATGCCCTCCGAGCCCAATGACATTATCCATGAAACACTTATTTTTTGACTGTTGTCAGTGCAAATGCACCGGACAACAGTTCAAAGTATTTGGCCTTCTTGGAGACCCTGAATGGAATCCTGTATGAGGCTCAAGTAGGGGACTCCATAGTTCGCACGTGGGCAGTGATGTAGATACCTGGAAAGGTGTGACTGGGAGAAACTGCCTCCCTGATCTAAACTCGAGCGGGCGTTTGTTGTTAGACTTCTGTGCTAATCATGGACTGTCTATAATAAACACCATGTACGAACATAAGGATGCTCATAAGTGTACGTGGAACAAGAGCACCCTAGGCCAAAGGTCGATGATAGATTTTGTGATCTGAGGCTGCATGTTTTGGAGGCTAGGGACATTGAACCTGAGTGAGAAATGTTCAAAGTGTCCATTGCTGAAGCTGTGGCAGAAAGCTGTGCTCTCAAGGTCTTAGGGGCCTCAAGGAGTGATAACCCTTTAACACCGTGGTGGACACCGGTGATCAGGGAAGCCGTCTGACTGAAGAAGGAGGCCTTTTGGAATATGTTGTCCCGGAAGACTCTGGAGGTGGTAGTACAGTACCGGCAGGCCCGAAGGGCTGCAGCATCTGCTGTAGCAGAAGCAAAGAAGCTTGTTTAATTCATAGTTCAGAGAAGCCATAAATAAAGACTTTTGATTGGCACCAAAGTGTGCAACAATGCGGTTTCCATCCTGGTCGTGGAACAACGGACAAGCTCTTTACTCTTGCAAGGATCCTGGAAAGGGCCTGGGAGGATGCCATTCCTGCCATGGCCGCAGAATTGGAGCAGCGAAAGCGGTACTGCAATCGCTTTATCACATCGTTGTGATGGAAAGAGAGCTGAGCCGGAAGGCAAAGCTCTTGATCTACCAGGCAAATTTTTTTCCTACCCTCACCTATGGTCATGAAGGGTGGGTCATGACCCAAATAAAATTAATTAGATCACGGGTACAAGCGGTTGAAATTGGTTTTCTCTGGAGGTGGGGTGAGAAGTTCAGCTATCCATGAGCAACTCTGAGTAGAGCCGTTGCTCCTTTGAGTTGAAAGGAGCCAGTCAGGTAATACAGGAATCTGGTAAAGATGCCCCCTGGGCGCCTTCCCAGGGAGGTGTTCCAGGCACGTACTGCCTGGGAGGAGCCCTCGGGGAAGACCCAGGACTTGGGGTAGCGATTATATCACCACACCTGGGCCTGGGAACACCTCGGGATACCCCAGTCAGAGCTTGCCAATGTGACTCGGGAAAGGGAAGTTTGGTGTCCCCTGGAGCTGGAGCTGCTGCCCCCGTGACCTGACTCTGGATAAGCAGATAATTATGGATGTATGGATGATCTGTAAAATCTTTTCAGACCATCAAATCCAGATGTTTAAAAAAACATGAAATTTTCCGTATCCGAAAGGAAGTTTTCCGTATCCGAAAACATGAGCGTATCCGAAAACATGGGCGTATCCGAAAACATGGCGGCGTGCAGCTAAACAAACATTTATTTAAACAAACCTGCCAATTTAAATTAAAACAAAACAACAAAAC
>JAODLL010041230.1:0-20960 GCA_026546735.1 Forbesichthys agassizii
TATTTATTTTTTTTTTTCCTTTTTTGTAATTAGTAGTCAATAAATGCACCGATTTAGATTTAAAATAGAATTTCTAGGGTACTTTTAGTATTTAGGCTAACTTTCGGGAAATATTTGAGGTTCTGTTGCTGTGGAAAAACGGTCCATTGGAGTGAACTCTGTTATTTCCATGGCTCTGGTGTCAGTGCAAGTACAAGTAAATTCTAATACTCAGCTAGATTGTGCCAATGGGTGTCAATCAAAATAATTACCAGAAAGAAAAAATAATAATAACAACATCAACAAAATAAATAAACATGTTATTGTTATTTTCAAACACAAGCACATGTAGGAAACCACATTCAACCAATCACAAGATCATAAAGAGATGGGAAATGACAACAACCTACATTTATATAAAACACCGATTATAACAATAATGTAGGGTCTAACCTCCAAATAGTACTGTAATGTTTCTCTAGTTGTATTATTGAAGTCCCTTAATGAAGCACGTGTGATCATTTTTAATTACCTGTTATTGTGTATTATACTGATCAGACCATGTAATCTGTCAAGTGCTGTCTAGTTCTTTACAAGGAAGTGCAGCATGACTTTCAACAAGAAAGAACTTCTCCTGTAAACTTATCATGGCCAAATTCCCAAATTCATTTTTTATTTTTCAGTTTATAATGTTTCGAACAAATATTGAATCTGCTGTGTCCTGTGACAACATTGCCATATCGATTTCTGTCCATCTTTGTGTTCTCCCGCTGAATGTCAAGTGTTGGTCTTTATAAGAGATGTTTGACAACATCCCTCATGATTGACTGAATCCTAATGAATACTTTAAGTGGCATTATAAGTAAAGGCTAGAAAACTCAAACAAAATGGTTATAGCCATGCAACAAAATTTTACATAATCCTCAGAATAATCAGCCAAAGACCATGTCAAGGGACACATGCCTGAAATACTTTAAACACACAAGAAGTGCAAAAACAACAGGGGTGCTATAAGGTTATAGCCCACTTGTGGGCTGAGGAAATAATGTAGCCATTATTAAATGTGAAGTGGATTTTAATTATGTGGCTGTTCTACTGTACTTCATTCATTCCACCAAGGGTCATCAATTCAGAGAGACATATAGCGGCTCTGTAAGCATTATAAGAGATAGACACTGCTTTCTTTGACAATGTCAGCCTGGAGATAAGGAATTCATGTAACATGTTGAACGACTGAGAAAACCATTCTTGCCTCTTGTTTCCAGATCGCATCGCAAGGCCTGCACACACAGACGTACAGTAGTAACTATTTACTTTGGAGCAAGGTGACCAAGGGGACGGATGGACGTATAAGGACGTATAAAGTGGAGGGTCAGGGGGTCCTCCCCCAGAACATTTTGAAAGTCAAACACTTTCTGTATTCTGGTGAATTCTTACGTTCAAAACCTGCATATTCAAAATATCTGTGTTTTAGGATGATCTAAGCTTAGCTATCTTAAAACAATAATAGTCTACTACACATTTTAGCATCATTTTGGACATAACCTATTCTACCGCCAGGCGGCCCCAGTGCATACATCATGTTTTTATTAGGGGGTACAAATACCAAAACCAAAATGTTCCTTTTCATAAATTATATCCAAGTTCAGTTCAGTTTGCTATACCGCTCGGTAACATAGCGGTAGCAACGCTACCAGGCATTATATCTAATAGTCACTATAGGCTATACCGGCAGGTAAAAAACATTGGCCTGGTACAGGCTGCAAAATTTTGCCAGATCACCATTAAGATTAAAGCGAATCCGAATCCGAATTTCGTACAGAACTACCTTTTTTGAGCAGACACAGGTTTGTGGTTCGTAGTTTCTGATCTGATTGGTCATAATTGAAGCCGTCCCCAATTACTTCTAATCCAACCCTTTTACAACTGCGCTTTTATTGTGCCCATTATCACGCTACCTTCAGTACACATCCTGAAATTGGCAAGTGTTGTCTGCACAATAGACTTACTGTAGTCTGCTTGTTTGCCTCCGCTGGCTTCTCGATCAAAACTTAGGGCCTTCCATCTAAAAGTTAACTTCAAATCATTCAGACAATCAAGCCAAAGAACTTTTAACTTTTTATTTTATTAATAAGGTTGCACAATGAAGTGATATACCTACATACCGTACCCTCGAGAACAGATTAGCGAAAAAGGCAAAAATAAAGCTTATTTTGTGAAAAAAAAGTATAACATATTGGAAAATAAATGTATAAATTAACGTATTTTATTGCCCATGCATTCATAATGTAGACCATGAGAAAAGGTATTAACTCGGAGTCTACGCGGTGGCATTTGACTAGTGCCTGAGAATGCTGTCTGGAGATGTAATCTTGATTTAAGAAGATGAAATTGGGTATGAGGACCATCACTGATTGTTATCTAGTCAGGAAAATTAAAAAGAGGATTATTGCCCTCTTCGTAAGTAACGCTTTTATGGAGCTAGGTCCTCATTTCATGAGCACATTTTTATGTTTTAAGCTTTCTTCTGCTCACAAATCAAATGATTTAGGCTACTGTCTTTTTCTTTTGTTTATTTGCTCCAAGCCTTCAAATAAAGACAGTATAGAATTCCACACATCAACAAAGGAATATTTATATATACAGTATATTTAAAATACATTAAGCAGCTAGCAGGCCATTTGGTAGATATTATATAAGGACGAATGACTGATATCAGTATCACAGTGTGTGGATGTCAATATATATATATATATAATTATTTATTTTTTCCCTGAAGGCATATGCTGATCTTCAAACATATGGCTTTAATTAGATTTCTCTATGAACACAATAACCAATTCGTATTGGACGTGACAAAACATGTGTTCCATTCCATTTAAACAATTATTTTGAATTGTCTTAATATTTACAATATTTACATGGTCATGTAGTAACCTTGTTCACATGTAGTGTACTGCACAGTACCTGCGATGCACAACACCTATAAAAATAATGATAAAAGCAAAGCAAAAAATACTATACTATAACCTAGGTAAAGGAAAAAAGAGAAATATGGGACAAAATAATCCAAACTGCTTCAAGGTGCTCTGGTGCTGAAATGCTCTAGGGAAGGCTCTGAATCAATTAGCCCCCCACACCACCAGCCGCCATGCCCTACTACAAGCCCTGGAATGGCTGCAACATAAGCATATGTTAATAGGTTGCACATATGTTGGCGATACTATCAAAGAGCCCTGAGGATCCAAAAGATAGAGGAGGATGCTGAGCCGTGGGGCAGGAGGTAAGGGGGGAGGAGGAGGAGGTGTGGCCCTGAACATGTTGTCGGGTTGCAGGGTGGGACGAGGGGGACTGGGAAATGACTGGGACAGTCTGGCTAGCAGGTCACTGCCAGATGGAGAACTGGCCTGCAGACATTTGCACTTAGTAGGAGACCACAGTGCGTACTGTATACTGTACTGGTGCCAGCCAGCATCCATGACAACCTCCTTTTAACCTATAAATATAGCTCTGCTGCGTGACAAGATCATGGCTTAGAGATGTACAGTACGCACATTACACGGCCTGTGTGTTATTAATAATAATAGTTAATATTTGCGGTTTTTGAAATGTTATATTTCGTTTTAAGCCTTACAACATTAGGATTGGTCATCCTATATGCGCCGTTACCAAAATAAAGAGGTAGGAGTTCACACTGAAAGCCACGCAAGGACGGAAAGGTGAGGGCAATGGCAAGTGGAATAGGGCTTGAATTAGTGCCCAGTTGAGCCGTAGAGTACATTAGACACACCGCAGTCACGCAGGGTTGCAGACCTACTGTAACAGCAGGGAAGCACTTAGGATTGTGGGGGAGGCATGACCATAAACAATGCCATCAATGTTTTAAAACTGAAAGGCCCGTAGTTCAAGATACAGTTCACACAATTCATATCGATGGAGAAACAACGGAGGTACTGTAAAGAATAGAACAAAAAGGACATAACATTTTGGAAAGATTTTGCTTCGGCCTACATGCAGTACATGACAAATGGCATGCCAATTAGCTCTATAATTAGCATGTCAACTAAACTAGGTTCTTTCCTTAAGAAAATTCTGAATTGCAGCAGGCTGATAATGTGATGTAGGTACAGTATACTGTACAATTCATGGCTTTCATCCAAGAGTCTTCCATGATGTAGTGTAGTGGGTCTTCCCCTTCATTAAATATCTCAGATCTATTTATGTTACTTCCTATGCAAAGGGGGCAAAACCTTGGAGACTTTTGAGTCACCCCCCACATACAGTACATGTCACCTCTAAATGCATACAGTACAATAAATGAATTGTGCTGTGACCTTTTTTGAGTGCAGCATGACAAACTGAGTGTTGGGCTCAAAATAAAACGTATCATCTCTCTACACAATTCAGGTACACTTTTAATGTAGACCACGAATTGGAACTGTGTCATATAATTCTCGCTGGGGATATTTTATAAATTATTCTCTATGGCCTCTGCTTTGGTCCAACTTCAGTGGTGCCTGGAGAGGAAAAAAGCAAGTGAAAAGAAATCAGGAGATGACCCATTAAACTTCCTTCCAGCATAGCTAAAGTGCTCATTGGTGAATTTTCACTTAGAGGTATCCAAGTCCACTTCACTGGAGCGCAAAGGCTCTTACTCCATTGGTTGCTTTCCACAGGAATCAATGTTGCATCATTGCCATTGGCAGCTGCACATTTCAAAACCCGCGGCCTGAGCAGCCCCTGGGAACCACAATATATTGTCCATCGCAAATCAAGCATGACTTTCTGAGAGGCTGTCATCTTCAGCCAAGAAAATGCCAAATACTACTTTGAGTCTAATTGGACGAAAGGGTGCATTCAACCAAACATGTTTTGCAGTGTCTTAGAAGTAGTGAATATCTGCTGTGTGTGATTAATCAGAAGAAATGTAAGCTCAAAGTGACAAAACTGCATATATACACTAGAATGGCACGCAAAGAGCCACATGCATATTAGTGTTGAGCGATATAATCATAGCTGTCTTAGATTCACCACAAACCTTTTGCCAATGCGACACTATTCAAACTGTCCATGCACAGTTGTGAATTAGAACACTTCAGTTTATGTTTTTACATCAAATGAAATCAGTGCAATGTCGGATCAGTCCAATCACATCAGAATCTGTGTTAAAAAAATTTAACAATGTATTATGATTGAAGGTTTGCTACATTTAGTGAAAATGTAAAATTAAAGGAATTTACAAATGTCCACTACACAAGCAGACTGTATGTCTCCTGAACACACCAAAGTAGTTTAATGCGACCAATTTCCATCTTTGACACCTTTGTCTGGTGTCCAGAGGGACTTGCAGAGTGAAACACGATTTAAATATTGTGATATATTCTCATGACTCTACAGCAGGGCAAATCATTTTCATGAAAATTGATTTTTGTGGAAATGTGAAAAACTATCAACCACTCTATATTGTAAACTGTAGTATTTAGTTAAGCCCATAGTTATGTTTAATACAATGTGTATTCTTCAGATCATACTATTATACTGTACATGTTATACCGTTTGTAAAGCTGCAACTGTATATTCACATACTGTATATTAAGGTATAACCACAAATGTCTTTTCATTGACTGGTAGATGCTAAAGAAATGTATCTAAAGTCATATTATACCATCCTACAGCGACACACATTTTATTATATTTTACAGTATGTGTTTTGTAAACTAAACAAATTGAATGAAAGTTGATAGTTGTTTTCATACCACAATGATGCTCTGCATTTAAACTACCTTTGAAAAAATGTAAATAATTGTGCATGTTTATAACAGTCATGGATGTAGCAGTGTGCATCCATTATCAATGGCATGTTGCAGTCCAGTGGACACTGAACATTGCAGCCTGTTGTGTTATTATTAAGGTGACAATGGTCACTTTCAAACCATAGTGGTCTCAGCAAACAGATGTTTAGAGGTCAGGCGCTGTGATGATGAATACCAACAATGGCAGAGGTACATGAGAATAAAGCAGGAATCAGAATCACAGTTAAGCAAATGGAAATCTGCAACTGAAAAATACAGAGACAAATAACTGGGCATTAACTGGACATCAGAAACCAAGGTAGTCCTGAACAAAGACCCATGCAGGGTTTAAATACAGGTGAAAATCAGAATCAAATCTCAAGGCAATGAGCAAGACAGAAAACTAGGACTGCAATAAAATAATTTGGAAACCAGGAAGACAAAGACTAACAAGCAACTGTAAGAAGCAGTTTATGACACTCATACAGTAATACTGTATGACACATTATCCCTGCATATTGTCTCTAGAAAAGTGTGCCATGGGGACAAAATAAAGGGTTGAACTTGAATGTCAATGTTGCACAGACAGAATATATATAAGAATACACAGGACTTCATTCTACTGTCCTACCCATATGCCTCTAACACTGTCACTCACATACTATATCCATACATGCATGTGTGCGCACACACACACACACACACACACCTTGGGAACAACTTGTTTTCATTCCCATAACCTACAGTAAAAGATAAAATGATGCATAGGCATTTTAATGAGTCTCTAACCCTGACAAACAACACGGGTTTCAACGAACTGAGTCAGCAGCAGTTAAAATGTGCTGCCTTCAACTGTAAACTGTCAATCTCACACTGAGCAACATCTGTCCTACACTAACACAGAAAATCCTATTTCTCACTTTTATGTTAGTAAACTGACATTATGAAGGAATATAATGCTTTAGGTAAACAAAAATACACAACTCATCAAAACATGTGTGCCATATGTTAGAATATTGATATGCCCTATTACTTTGGTAGGTAAATACTGCAATATTTTATATGAACAAGCAACTCCTTTACATAAATATCCTGAAGGCCCTGTGACATTTTATAAACGACACCTACACAAAAGGTCCCGTGTGGTCTAATATTGCCACTGGAAATGAATAACGAAATGTAATTAGAAAAAATAAAGTTCAGATCAGACAGTATCTTGAATGTTTGCTTTCTATGAGGTTACGTTAGTTTAGCTTAATGACAGTATTTAGAAACAGGTGCACTAAATCAGTATTGTGAAAACATGTACATGCCCCCATTAATACTCCAGCCAAAAAATATTGGAAAAGCAAGGCTAATTCTTTTGAGATCAGAATACGAGACACAGAATCCTTATATTTCCTGGTATTTTAATCTAGATGTGTTCAATAATTTAACAATTTTTATCAGACCATCCATTTTGTATGTACGCAAAACTATTGGAATCTGCTGACAGGTCTTTTTGCCCCAGAGTGTCCTTAACAAATCCAACAATGACTGTAATTGTGTTTTACATGCCATGCTATGTCTTCGTATCTGAATGAGTTGTCTTTGCCCCCCCCTCTCTCTCTCTCGCACACACACAAAATCCTACTACCAAATTGTTTGGATTTTAGAAAAATAACAATTTGAAAGAATTGCAGTGAGCTGAATAATAATAAATAATTGTTGCATTTGTTACAAAACATGGTCGATCCACAAAGCACCTTGTAAATCTGCTGTTTAACAAAATGGGTTGAAACACTGTGTAACACGTTTCTCACATGACAGCAACAAGAAGATCCCTGTATGTTGAGTAAATAAGTTTCTATGTACTATTGCACAGTTATGGCATTTTTACACCACCACACGGTCCTAACTAATGATCAATGACTTGTTCCATTCTAATCAATCTAATTGGCATCTCCAGGCTATAACACGCCTCTTGTGAATAAATAAAATATATTACAAAAAATAAAAAAGAAAAAGAAAAATGTTCCAACAAAAATTCACAACCATTTGGAGAGTTGCCATTTGGGAATAAGCACATTCACATATGCAAGAATTGTATACATTATTCATTAGCATGTGCCTTACGTAGTTATTTTTCTTATTCTTTGTGTTTATGTTTCCCTTCATGCTCCTAGAGGTCCTCAACAGGAGATCCTGATCATGCTGATTATTCGAGGCGGGTGGGGGCACTGAATCAGCTAGTGTAGATGCATCTAGAACGCAGAGCTTAACAAGCTCGACCTTGATTGACCCCACTTCTACTGCTTGGTGTTAGTAGGGCGTTAAATGCACCAGGGCCACGTTACAAGCTTTGCGAGCAGCCCACTGTGTATCATTGTTTTCATTCCAACCGTTATAATGAATTGCCTTGATGAGCGTGGAGACAAATACTAATTGGATGGTTAGGGAGCTCTCGCTGGGCTGTATGTTTTAACCCGCTGTGATGTGTAACTTTTTAAATCAGTGTAATGTCATGTTGAAATATATGAAAAGTTAAATCAACAACAAATGTACGTTTTTCTCCTATTTACCACTAATTGAGGTAAAACAATTGAGGTAATTCAGTATATTCCCTGTTGATCATTTTAATTGATTTTGTGATGGTGCAAAATTCATGGGGAAATAAATGTATGTAGGTAGCTAAATACATTTCACATACACAAAGCATTGGTTGGATCACCAGAGAATATTTTCTTAGACTTGCAGTAGACTTATATAGTGTGGCAAGGGCATAGCTCTAATCCATTAGTGTCTTATTTGTTTGTGATCTCTAGTCATTTTGAGGTACTCACAGGCGATAAGTAGCATTCAATGTATAAGAAGGCTGCAGTTTGGCTCATAAACATGTACTGCAGGCTGACGGATCTGAAAATATTAGCAGATGCCAATTCGTCTCTGCTAAACCGTACCTTTGTGTCGTACCTTTGCGCTATGTAGTTTAGCTATGTATCACCAGAAACCCATGGTAAACTCTTATAATCTGTGGCAGATGACAAACGTATCATTTAAACTCTGTTAATATTTAAACAGGTATCTATATTAGTTTTTTTAAAGTCTGTGTGGATTGGAGGAGTCATCTCATTCACAGGGTACCATTCACTGAACACACTGAAGCAATTGTGCACAGTTACTGATGACACTGATTCAATATAATTCTAAATATCACTTTATCTCGTTTGCACATTTGAAGTACATGTATGAATCAGGAATATACTGTATCTATAAATTCATATATTGGATTAGGATGATGCATTATCAGTTGTGTTCCTCTGTTTAATATTGATTTAATATCTTATCTATGCAGCCAGGTAATGGGTCAACTTAAACAGGCATATGTTGCTGTGACTTCATCTTGCAGTTAAACTGATGTAAGAGTATGGTGTGTGACAATCTGACCAGATAATAAATACTTCACCTATGGTGAAAGGATGGGAAATCTCCCCTCCTTTTTAACTATTTAGTCACATATTAGAAATTCAGTGAAAAACAATCTAATTACAAGAGCCAGACTTAATATACTGGTGGAAAGTTCAGTAATGGAGGTATGGAGAAACGAAACCACAAGGGAGAGATGAAGCGAATAGACATTCACCTTGTTACGTCCCCAGTGCTGTGTGTTGCGTTGTGTTTGTTTGTGTGTGTTCTTTTTCTTTACCTGTGCTGTGGGTATGGTTCCAGTTCGCTGGTTCCAGCTGATGGGTCGAGTCTGGAGCTGATTGCTGTCTGCTCGTCAGTGGTTGTAGCTGGTGCAGCCTGCATATAAGCCGCAATGTTTCAGCTCTTGCGGGCGGCGGCTGCTTGTGGTGTATATTTGAAGATTATATTGTGTACTGTGTTGCCTTACTGTGTGTTTGTCCGGTGGTGTGGCTGCTGTGAGCAAGCCACTGTACATTCTGTTGTTTGTTATCTGTAATCCTGTGTTACTTTGTTTTCCTGAGGAGAGAAAGGGGGAAGCCTATGTGCTCCAGGCAAGAGGCCCTGGGGCATACACCACGCGTAGCCATACGCTGTGTTTATATACACTAGGTAAGATCTGGACGGGCCCACCCCCTGTATTTTGGATAGAGCACCGGCATTAGTGGTGCTAGTCAGGTTAGCGTGTTTGCGGCAGGTAATCTTCAAACACCGCCCCCAATCCTTGCGGGGGGGGTTCGCGTGTAGCAGGGTGTTGCATGCGTTAACTCCTCAGGGAGCCGTGCGTAACACACCTCTCCATCTCTTACCCGTTAATAAATCTCACTATAGACACAATATACAAGCAGATGTGGGAATCTGCAATCTGCCATGTCTCTCTATCCTGTGTGTCTCTTTATATGTTCCTACCTGCTGCGTACCACAATCTATCGAGGATTCCCATGCTGAGATAGGAACAATTCATCAGCACAAGTAGACATTATGTGTAAGAAATTCCCAGCTCTGAGTTGCGCAAAAACAAAAGTTACGGAAAAAACAATTGTGTACAGATTTAGTATTATATCTTTAGCTTTATTTGATTTAATACATTTAACAGTGTTCAGTTACAGACAGTTCTATCCAACAAATATTGACTCAGCGTAAAAAAACTTTTGGTTGTTTTGGTTGTTTCATATGTTTTGCATATGTTTTACATATAACGTTAGCATATTTTGGGGTAAAATGTCACCTACAGTGATAATATATATCCCTTGCAGCACAATGTTCTCAGACTTTTAAATAAAACAACAAAGACACACACAACTTATAGAAATGTATGGATGGCGATGGCTATTGTGGCTCCAATTCTCCAATTCAGACAGGCGCTATGGTTGTTTAGCGGTCCTGGTTGTGTTTAGTGCTATTGGACATTTCCTTGGACCTGGGACTGTCAGTATCACTTGCTCTGACCTGGGACTCCTGTGGCGTCTGTTAATGCTACAATTGATGTTAGTGATAGTGTTAGTTCTTATGTACGGCACAATGTGTGTATTATTAAACATAGTATTATTGCTCAGTCTGGTTTCAGGACACATCACAGCACCGAGACTGCTCTCATCAAAATGACCTCCTCATGGCAGCTGACTGGCCTTGTCAGCATCCTCATCCTCCTGGACCTCTCTGCAGCCTTTGACACACTCTCACACATCCTTCTCAACCGTCGGAACTCATTGGCCTCACTGACACTGCGTTGTCATGGTTTCAACCCTACCTCTCAAACAGGCAGCAATACATCACCCTTAAAGGTGTCTGCTCTGAGATGGCTCCAGTCTCACATGGTGTGCCTCAGGGATCTGTCCTTGGTCCGCTGCTATTCAACATCTACATGCTACATCTTGGTACGATCTTCCATCAGCATGGACTCCACTTGCACGCCTAAGCGGATGACACCCAGCTACATATCAGTGCAAAGTCTTCTGCCCATCTCCCACCACTGTTGCTAGACAACTGCCTGAAGGACGTCAAGATCGGGATTGATAGTAACCTCCTCAAACTAAATAACAACAAAACGCAACTCATGGAGGTTGCCCCACAGTCACTGCTCAACACGGATGGGGACATTAAACCTAACGTGGATGGATGCCCCACCTGGGCGTCATCATGGACTCCACCTTATCATTCCAACATCACATCAGAATCATCACCAAGGCAGCATTTTACCTAAACTCCGCCCCTCACTCCCCAGTTCAGTGGCTGAGGCCCTCATCCACTCCTTCAGTACCTCCCGGCTTGACTACTGCAATGGTGTCCTGTTTGGACTGCCCAGCGAGGCTACAGACATTCTCCAGTACGTACATAATGCCGCAGATAGAATCCCCACACACACAAAACCTTGGCATCACATCACTCCCACTCTGAAGAAGCTCCACTGGCTGCCAGCCAAGTCTCGTATGACATATAAACTCCTCCTCCTCACATATAAATCCCTCCATGGCCTTGCACCCCAGTATCTCACAGATCTCCTCCTGTGCTCCATACACACAACCCCGGTCACTGCGGTCCTCATACAAGGACCTGTTTGCTGTCCCGAAATCCAGACTTCGGTCAATTGGGGACAGGGCCTTTGGTATTGCTGCTCCCTCATTATGGGACAAGCTTCCACTTGTGATCCGCTCTGCCTCTTCTCTGGCTATTTTTAAAAAGCAACTCAAATCCCATCTTTTTACTGAGGCCTATGGGCTCTAATACACACTGGCCACCCCCTCCCCTAGCCCCTTTGCTGTATTGTAAAGCGTCCTTGCGTTACTATAAATGCGCTATTTAAATCCAAATTTGAATCAGCTATTTAGTAGTCTTCAATTATTAATGAGTTTATTTAGGCCTTTTTTATTTTAGGAGTTTTATTTATAAGGATAGAAGGATTGGAAAATGAAGGGGACGCTTGCATGCTCTTTGCATTCAAATGATCCATCTAGAACCATTTAAACACCTATGGTCCAATAATGGGCCACTCCTGCTTACTTGAGCGTTCTTTCCTCTGGAGGAGACGATGCTATTTCTGTTGCATGTTCTGCAGCTTTGTCACATCCAGCTAATACGGAAGTTATTAAAATCAAGACTCGAGGTGCTGTGCAATTTTCCAAGGTCTACATTTAAATATATACCCTACATTCAAGCCTAAACACTAAATGTTCAAACCTTCAGATTTCTGTGCGAGCTGATAATTATTCTTGCCACTAATCATTCAACGACTGTGAGTGTTGACTGTACGTATGACTGTACTAACAAGTTGGCTTTACATTGTGTGGCAACAGGCAATAAAGTGAGATAGTTATGACACCTGAGGATTAACATTGGGCGAACTGAGGTGAACTTTTGTGGTTTGTGGTTTGTGTCTTTGGCGGGAACTACCTCCTCAGACTGTGTATGCAAACATTTCCTATGGAACTTAAAGCAAACAGAAAATAGTTTGAAAATGTTATTGAATGTTATCAATTTGAACACGTCATATATGGTTAAAGAACATTTCAACTATGTAACCCATTGACATTATTTCACATATTGGCACAAAAATCATAATTTTAAAAATTGACACATGACAATTGTTTTACTTAAGTGAACTGCTTTAATATGGCTATTTATTTCTGTTCTTGTTTGGTTTATATTTCAGCTTCTCATGCAAGGTTTGCGCAGTAGTGTTGCATGGGAACAGCTTGTGTATTAGAGACACCAAAAGGGAGTGTTTGAATAGGAGAAGAGCTTTGGGGTTTGATAAATTAGGCTGCATGGTGGTTGCAGTACTAAACTGCTTCCCAGCTCAGCTTTGGTGACAATGTGATTAATATTTACATGGCATTACGCTAATTTATCATGGCCTATGGGAAGATAGTCTGCCACATGAATGCTTGGTCTAAGTGCAGAACATAGGCATGGCAACGTGAAACAATTATATCAAACAAAAACCAAACTGATAAGTTATGGAAACTGCTGTGTGAGTTGAGGATGCAAATAACAGAGGAATGTTACAATGGAATAGCGCATGCATTATGATTTGTCCCATTACATTAGTTTGTTATGAACATTTGTTACATACTTTGAAATGTATCATGTAAGGCAAGCTAAATTGCTTTATTTTAGTTGTGTTCTCAAATTATAAATAATAGGTCTTCTTCAAGATTGTTAAATCATGCTGTTCCATTGTGTGACGGAGATCGTCCATCCCCCTCGGGGAATCGAACCCTGATCTCCCACGCAGAGAGCGGACGCTCCTTCAAGGCAGGCCAAAAATCCACGGGCCTTGCCCTGCATTGCCAGAGCGTCCTATGAGGTGTCGGAGAGTGAGGATTAACGCCGCACGGCTACCTGCTGGCCACCGTTACACTTGCATTCAGGCGCCGCAACTAACGGATATGGCTGGAACGTGCTCATCGTGTTAAGTTTCAAGGGGCGGTGCCAACCACTGATTACGTGATCAGTCGCAAGTTTAGTACATCCAATGTAAAATGTGATGGCACAGCGTGCGCTACTGTATCTGCTGTCTAGCTGCGTTCACTTTTACGCTGTGCTCGCTAACGTACGTACATGAGGCCCACAGTATTACCAGTTATTTCAGATCAATAACTAAAGACACATTTTTGTTAAAGAAGACAAAAACTAAACGGTGGTCAAAACTAAACTGCAATCTGATTCTATCCGAACTTTGTCATTCATTTGGAACTTAGAATTGTAGTTGACTGACAGTTTGCAGAATGTTTGCAGACAAGAGCGGATAAGACGATATTTAACAGAAAAAGCACAAAAAAACAGAAAAAGCTTTACTGATTTATCACAGTGATTTACAGTGATATAAATGTTAGGCTTGAAGGTATATTCACACACAATGACTATAATGTGCCAATTATGCCACATGATTTACTACTATGTACCATACTGTACCGTACCCAACGAATGCATATTCATAAAATGCACCACTGAATGGGAGACTTGTGGATATGCAATTGATAAGCCCATTCTTTCACCACATGATTGATTATGTGTCAAGACTGGCTGTAGCCAAAGGGAAGATGGGAAAGCTCCAGCCTAGTCCAAAAAAGGTACAGTAGATGCACTTTTTTGTGTATCTGGATGATTTGACACAGAGAGGCTATACAGACTACATTGAAAGGCATCTTGGCTTGGAGTGCCTCCGCCGAAACCTGTTCAGATTGATTTGAACTAATCCCTTGAACAGTTTATTGAATACATGCATACATTTACTGCAGGCTGTTAAAGAGATCATTAGACCAGCGAGAGCAGAGCCGCTAGTGAATGAAACTGGCCAAATGAGGCACTGTATTGTAATGTTCACACGCGGTTGACATGTTTGTTTGGTGCAGTCTGTCAGTATTCCATGTCTAGTATTTTCTGCTGCAGTAGGACAGAGGAACCAGGCAGCTCCACTTGGCACTGATTCTGTTGCCTTGGTCAGCAGCCAGTATTAAGATGCTACTGCTGTCAGGGAGCCCTGGGAGGGGATACCAATAACCTAGGACGGTACAGTAACTCAGTCTTTAAGAGTGTTGCCTTGTTTAGAAAAGTAATCTAGCCCCTGGCTGCTGCCTTGGTGCCCACATGATACCTCATTGACGAACACTGGCTCAGCAGGGGCATACAACATCCTTTAGCTTGGTCTTGCTGTGTGGGATACTTACAGAATGCCTTTTGACTATTAGGTGGGTAAAGGATTATTGCAGTCTATCTGGATGGAGGTTCAGAGAGCAGGGTCTACTCTTTGCTATAGTTTCCACAAGACTTTGGCTAATATACAGTATATTGTTGTACATTTGATTGTTTTCATGCTGCCTGTACTTGGAGCATAATGCCTACTAGCCTGTATGGAGATGTGTTATGCTCCAGGATGTGTGATTTGATTATGGTGATGAGACTCTTGCTGTTGTGCCACAGGTGACATTATGAATTTACTTAGTAGAGATGAAAAAGTATCCATTACTGCTTGCCAGCCCGCCCATCAATTAGTGCCGGGTGGCATTTCTAGGAAGTGGAAAATTAATTCAATGTGGAAGGCTTTACTCTGTGTGTGTCGACCTGCAACCTTCATGATGTTTAATTTACTACGTTGCTACTGCTTTGCTGCATATCTGCTACTGACATATTTCTTTCACTGCAGCTGAGAAACTGAATATGGTGTTTGTTTTTGTCCTCTCTTTTGATACAAAATAAGCCTCACGTTAGATTGTTTACTGCAAGAACAAAACTGTCCACATACCATATTTCCAATAATCTTAGTAAATGTATAATTTTTCTGAATCTTTGTTTAAGAGGATTTTAGGAACCTTCTAAAGCTTAGACACCCATGCCACACACATAGTTCCCCAGCGATGAGACAAGGGAGGCTAAAATGATGTGCTGCTATGAACCGTCAGTTAATGTTGACACTGATACAACCACCTTGAAAGGAATGTTTTTAATGTGTTTGTGAGAGTGTGTGTATATTATATATGTAGTGTACATTGCAGAGATGGGGACTTGAATTTGCGACTTGGATACAAGTCGCACACAAGTCGCAGTGACAGGGACTTGAGACTCTTACTCCAAAGACTTGAGACTCGACTCGGACCCGAGAATTGGAACTCGTGAACAATCTGTTTTAATAAAGATATTGTCTGACCAACTAAGTAATTACCCTCCTTTAGTATCAAGCAACATTCTTCTTTCTCTCATGGACGTGTCAACGCCTTGTGGGCTTGACTCGAGACTTGACTTGGACTCTAGCTCAAAGACTTGAGACTTGACTTGGAGGCTAGCTCAAAGACTCGAGACTTGACTTGGACTCTAGCTCAAAGACTTGAGACTTGACTTGGAGGCTAGCTCAAAGACTTAAGACTTGACTTGTACTCTAGCTCAAAGACTCAAGACTTGACTTGGACTCTAGCTCAAAAACTCGAGACTTGACTTGGACTCTAGCTCAAAGACCCGAGACTTGACTTGGAGGCCAGCTCAAAGACCTGGGACTTGGAATTGCAAAAAATTACTGGTCTCTCTGGTACATTGTATAATAATGTCTTGGCTTTGTCCCTTATTTTTCAGCATAAACAAACAAAAAGCCACATCAAATAAACAATATAATTCAAAGTAGCAGGTCAAATTAATGAAACATTTACAATACTTCAGACCTAAGACATGGTTGCTGCATATTTCAATTTGTATGTAATGAAAATGAATGGTGTAAGAGAACAAATTAAAAACAACAATAAGGGAACATACCTCTACAGGCTAGAGATCTAAGACATGTTCAGCTCATGCTATGCTCAATACTTGCTGTCAAAAGAGGAGCAGATATGCCGGGCAGAGCTACAGTAATGCCCTTCACGAGTCAGTTATTCCAGTTTTACAGATGAGCGCTGGATATCCACAGCAACAGTAGGGGCTACTTTACAGAAAACTACAATAGCATTTCTTTGAACTGAACTTAATCTGACCTTAAGAGTTGCATTTGAGGTAATTACAGGAACAAATGAAACATAGTAATCCCCCCCTCCCCCCTTCCAAATTATTGTCAAAGTGTCCATACACCTTCTGTTGGTATGCATTAAGTATGACCCACATAAACATGACCTCCATAATTTGGTCAGACTAATTAAACTGCAGAGGCTGCTGTTGACGGAACAAAATGACAGAACACATTTTGTCTTCAAAATGCATAAACCTGAACAGACACAGAAGGTATAGATATAATGTGTTCGGTGTAATACAATCTGAAATGATGCACATAATATTCATTACTGTTTGGAAGCTGGTATGTGCTTGTTGGCTATTTACCACCGTAATCGATTATTGTTAGAGATAGAGAGAGATACAAGCATAGGACTATACGTTTGAGAATATACATTTCAAACAATATATTTTACAATGTTTACAGTATTTTACTGTGTTTTATATAAAACCGGTAACAAACCCATCCCTAAACGTAACCTTTGGCAAAAAAATGGAAGTGTTGTTATACTGTAGTCAGTGGATGTGATATGTGGTGCAGCAGTTAGCTGACAAACCTCCTGCTAGCCGACACCTTGCAAGTCAACATCTAAGTAAAAAAAACCCGATGAAAAGAGTTTAACAGCTGTAGTGCATACCTTATCTGTCTATCTGCCAACACCAGAGAGCCCAGACATAGCCCAGTGTCACATCAGAGTCAATGTTGAGTCACGTTTGCAAGGCTGCTGTGTTAAGACGTTTAGCAGCGGTGATGTCGTCACTGATGTGTTTTTGGCAGAAAAACATAAAACGCCCTCCTCTGACACTACGAATGCCAACATTACCAGTGAACAGATGGATGCTCCTTTCTGACCTAAATATAATTGAATATTGCAGCTTAGAGCCCTTGATGATCCCTGCTGTTCATTTATCGGACCTATAAAGTATTATACTATACTATAAACTTCAATGTGCAGTGCCATGCTGACTACACAGCGGGTGGTGCGCTTACTAATAAGGTTCCCTCTCACTCCCTGAATGGCAACACAATGTGTTTCATTGCCGGATCTTTCTTTTACCTATCACAACCAGACAGTCAACAGCAAATGCAGAGGAGGGAGGGTCAGTGCTGTCGACTCTAGCTGCTCATGAGTCTCAGCACGCCTGAGCCAAAGCCGGGCAGTGATGGCTGAAACAAGTAAGGCTGCCATGGCAGAGGCTGAGACCTGTGGGAAAAGAAGAGGCAGAGCCCCTTCGCCACCATCGCCCTCTGTTCTCACCTCGCCGTCTGGGAGAAAATGGCTTGCTCGAGTCCACATGCTGGTTGTTAAAGGTCATTTCACTAAACTTCACTTCCGTGAGCGGCAACATCCGACAACTGGGTGTCACAAGGTGTGTGAGGTTTCTCACCCCTGGATACAGTAACTTATTATTATTGTCGTCAAAAGTGTAAGGCCTTTCTGCCCAGCTTTCCCTTTGCACCTCTCATTCAGGAACATCTGTAGTGGAGGGTTGATGTGAATGGAAACCAAACAGAAGCCTGTATCATTATGGTCGCCTTGTTAGCTAGGTGCAGCCGAACCACAAAACAATATTTTACGCTAGCGGCCTTTTCTTTTCAAGCTGATATGCTGGCAAGCTTCTGTATGAGAACAGAAAAACAATGGTTGGCACTGTCCTGCTTGGCTGATCTAAGAGCAGTTGCTATCGTCGTGAATTCTCCTAATTGGCCCTAGCCCGATACTTGGGCTTTCAGTGGCTCTCCGTGTTCCTGTCAGGGGAACCAGAAAGAATGGGCAGCCCAGTGTAACGGAGAGGTGGGTAATTCAGGAACATCCAGAGGGCATAATTACCAGCAAATCTGTGCACTGTATTGATGGGGTTTGTAGCCTGGTATTTGTTATTGGGTGGCAAATGGTGGTGTAGCCTCATTAACACCTCTCACCTCAAAAAGCAAAAGAAGCATAAAGACAAAATAGTTTTTACGTACGTGCGCACACACGTACAATGCATACTAATTTAGATTTTTCTTTTCTGTGTTGTATTTTACTGGACTTGTGCGGTGACATAGAGGCTGTTGTTTGTTAATTTGTTTGTATGTGGAGTTATTTGCAGTGTCCTTGTAGAAAGCAGTACTTCTATCATTCAGATGTTGAGCTCACTGGTTATGAATATTACTTACAGTAACACTGTTCACTGTCAATACAACATATGCATTTTCCTCATGTTTTGATAGGTCTAATTTATCAAAAATATATTTCTACTCTGAGGAGAGATGCTGGAGGGTTTGGGGCAGTCTCAACCAATACTCTTATTAATTACCCTCTGTAAGTTACATATATATATATATATATATATAGTGTACAGTATATGTGTGTGTGTGTGCGCGCGCGTGTCTGTGCGTGTGTGTGTGTGTGTGTTTGTGGATCACAGTTAGTCAAAGATCAACTGACTGCCTTAATCTTTTAAGTGCTTTTTTTTAGTGTTGGCTGAACGGTGATGGCACCACATACTAAGGAACACTCTCTTCTGGCAGTCACATGACATGTAGAGCACATGTAACAAAACTCCAAAAATGAAAATGTACAAAAAATGTAGTGAACACTAAGCAAAACAACAACAAACAAAAAACTCTACAAAAAAAACTGCATTAGGCAACGCCCTTTGAAAACCTCTTCAGCAATCTGCTTAGGGTTTTACCTTGAAAAAAACATACCCATACATTAAGTAGGCTATCTTCAGCCCTGAAAATCGTACAAAGCCCATTTTAGTAATTACAATGTAGATTACACCTGTGATTTCTCTTCAGGTTAAATAGTCTATGTGAATGACAAAAGTACATGAAGCTCAAACACAGAATAAATATACTTTTTTTTTTCTGCCGACAGAAAGTTTGTAATATAACTGAAAGATTTATTGGAATTATCCATCTAAAACCCAATTACACTATAGGACTACATTACAACATCTGTATCAAACTTGAAGCCAGTGAAGTGAATAAATACAAATATTTATGGGTTTTAGTATAGTAAGTCACAAAATGAGAAATGTGGGTGCTTGCTATGAATGCAGATATACCTCATGAAATATCCATATATTTGCTTCTACATGATATTTTATCTATAACATATGTCCTAACATGTATTAGGAGTAGAATGTTTTTCTTCTGCCTGAATGAGAAATTGCATTCTTCTTCCTGTATGCGATGTATGAGAAAATAGTCACAGGTCTGAGATCAGCGTCTGCTTACAGTATATCAAGAAGCCATTGGTCAAATTTGACCCCTCCACGTGTTTATTATTTCTCTCTGAACAGGAACTACTGTTGTAGTTTTTCTGAGGTGTTGGATGTCTGTTACGACAACAAAATCACCTACAGGAGAGCCACATACAATGATGGACCGGTGGATAGCACTGTGGACTTACAGCTAGAAGGTCCTGGGTTTGAACCCCAATCATCCTGGACTTTCTATGTGGAGTTTGCATGTTCTCCCCATGTCTGCATGGGTTTCCTCTGGTTTCCCTACTATCAAAACAAACATGTCAGGTTCACCCTCTAGTCAGTGCCATGTGACCAGCGACACTGGCATCAACCAGGAGGTGGTCCCTGGTCCCTAGGCACTGCACAGCAGCTGCCCACTGCTGCCTTGAGGGATGGGTAAAATGCAGAGGATGCATTTTGCAACATGTATGTGACAATAAGAACATCTTTATACAGTAAAAATGATTAGCCATTTTATCAAAAGTAAAGCCAAACAATTCCAGTTCAATCCTGACAGGAGTTTATAAACTACCTTATTCTACCTTATTTAATGGATTATTAAGTGGTTTGTATTCGATCGAAGGGAACATTTGTCAATAAAATCAACAAAGTTAAGAGGAATTTGTTGTTTGTAATTCAAATTTTTTTTAAATTAATATCGTTGAAGTTAATACGTTTATTCAGGTACATGTGGAACTATGTGGAAACAGTATTGTTATACATGATTAGAACCACGGGAGTATGCTGTTTCAGATGGTGCATAAAATGTATATATTGATTAAGATGAATACATTTGCTATGTGCGTGCGTGTGCACTATGCAATATTTTCACACGCAAATTGCGATATGCTTTTTTAATGGCTTGGTGTAGAAATATTGTTTAATTTGGGCAACAACTGTTAGATTGTATTGATAACTGAGAGGCTTGGCGATGCAGACATAACGTATACTAATAATAAAACCACCCATGTATTTAGGGGCTTTACTCGAAGAGTGACGGGGGACGGGGGGACGGGGGGGGGGGGGGGGGGGGAT
>JAODLL010041241.1:3866-20959 GCA_026546735.1 Forbesichthys agassizii
TTCCAGGAATTCTTTCTAGAAAGTTAACAAACAAACAAACAAACAAACAAACAAACAAACAAACAAACAAACAAACAGAGAGCATGTTATTCTAAAAGCATGATTGGTTGTCAGTCAGAATTAGACTCAAACATTAACTACGTTTGTACATTACACTGGGAATGTATTCAAAGGCTACTTGCAGTAAAGTCTGATTTCCACATTTTACACCGAATGTGAACTCTTGATACTATTAAGTGTTGTAATGAGGTGTTGCCATCTCCCCCAAGATATGGCCAGAACGATACAATAAAGTGTGCGGTTTAAGACCATTGTTTTTAATAATACTATTACTGACAAAACTAAATCTTCCCTGACCTTCTTTTTCTACCCAGGGAAATCACACTAGTCACGGGGAATGCCCACAGCGACAGATATGAGCACAATGATTTATTGACACTTTTCTGAAAATACATCCCACATAGTAACTTAAAGACTGGCATCATTAATTAAATTGACAATTCAACAATTCAATGCCATAGGTCATATTTGTCACAGCAAACTGGTATTAGGTGATTGAGTGATTGTTTTGTGGTGGCGTGCATTGCCCCATTGTGTGGCATTGTTCACATTGTAGGCATCGATGGAATAGGATGGAAACAACAACAGAACACTAAAGAGAATTATTTCAAGAGGCTTCTTATCACTAGTGAAGCAAAAGGTATTAAATTAGTTTTTAATGAGAAATTGTCTATGATTGTATAGTTTCAACCTAAATTAACTGTTCATTCATTCATAACTACTGTGCATACAGGTTATTTGCATCCCACAGCTTTTTTATTTAAAATACATGTGACGCTGTTTCCTCTGCCCAGCTCTCCTGCCATCATAAACACTCTAACCTTGCTCTAAGTGATTTCACTTTTCAGTGGACGTGCATTTTCCTTGACAAATGACGACAGGGCTATTAAGTGCTGGCCGCTCACCAATGCCCTGTGACGGCTCGTGTCTCTATAGGAACTGCGGGCAGCCTGCAGAGCGAGCGCTGCTATTCTGACACATCTTGCCTGCAAGTGCTAAACTGGATCTGACACGCAGGGAAGAGATGGGGGTTAGGCTAGCGTGCGCGCAGGCTCCCACTTGCAGATATAACCGAGCACAACTGGTGGGCAGAAGGCAGAGGAGAAAAACACTTGAAAGCCTGTCTCCAGTCCTACTGGCTTGTTATTTACAATGCAAATGGCAACTTAGGCGCTCTCCAGCACTGTTTTAAGTGCTCATTGGGTATAAAAAAAGTGTCCGCCGCGTATTTTAAAACCTCTTTCTTTCTGTCATTATTTTAGCTGGTGTTAAGCCCTTCTTGTCAAAACAGACTTCCAGGCTTCAGGGATAGATTCCTTTTTTAATCACTTTGCATTCTCTTCTCCTTCTCTCACTGTCTCCATTTCACAGACGCACGGAGACCTGTTTAACCTGGCTGCTCTTTCATAAAGAGAGCTGATAGAACATTCCGGGGCCACTAAAGAGGTCAGCCAGTGTGTCTATTAATCTGTGCACACACCGCTGAACCAACTGACTGCTGTACTCATAAATAGACATGTAATGTGCAGTTAGCTCACAATGTCCTGGTAAGCTATATACTGTACCTGCACTATTACCAGCACATAAGATGGAGGGGTAGAGAGGGGTAGAGAGAGAGAGAGGTTAAAACAAAATATAGAAATAAAGAGCAACAAAGACAGAAGCAAAGACCAAACATAGTCTGAATAGAAGCGCTCCAACCACATAGATGTCATTGACTAGGTCAACCATCTCAAAAAACACACAGGATCCTTCAGTAATAAACTCCTGAGTCCCGGCTAAGATTCACCACTCAACACAAATCACAACAACTAAAGCCTCTTCGCCTTTAACGTCCTGTGGGAGATGATGTGCTTTATTTGCTTAGCACAAAGCTCTGCTGATTCGGAGAGAGATAAATCCACAAGCACAAAGTTTTTACCCCCGTAGGCACACACAGCAACACTACAGCTGTATCAGCAAAAGGCAGAAATTATTGCCAGGATTTCCTGTGCTTTGCTTCGACTTTGAGGCTGTTTAATTAGAAGTGGTGTTTATGTGTGCTACACTGGGCACTATCTAACATACTGGCACGTTGACTGGCAAGCCACAGCGGTGCTGTCTGCACTCACGGCCAAATGGAAGCGTTGTGTATTACCGAGGCCCAGTGTCCTTGGCTTAATTAGCCACTAATCAGGCGAGCGACTCTGTGTCCGCTGCATAATGACATCCCTCACGGGCCTCGCCGTGGCAGCTTCTGAGAAACATCTGCACGGGCTCTGTTGCCCGTCGTCGTCTCCCTGCCACCGGGACCGGCGCCTGATGGATGGAGCTGATGGACGTGGACGACTGCCCACCACGGAGAAACAGACGGCTCTAATAACACGACGTATGCACACCTCCAGCTCACTCATCGTACTGTACACATTTTGTTAATGGTGAATCACAGACACAAAGATATTTTATATTAAAGGTACACTCCTGCCTGGGGTTGCCACATCTGAGTGAAATAAATAAACACATCTCGAGAGAATGGATGTGGAGGTCTGATATATTGACATCTTGACAGTATAATATTGCATCGACGTGGTATTCTTAACAGATTGAGTAAGAGGACAGGCAGCATATTCACAGTTATGTCTTTTAAGTTGGAGGACATCCGTCTTTATATTCTCATGAAATATGCTTCTGTAACACACACACACAAACATACACACACGCTAGAGAGAGAGGGAAAAAAACGAATGCATCCTTCCTTTGTCATTCAAAAAACATCCCAGGCTACCAAATCAGCTATTACATTAGCAATGTTCTTTCTTTGTTCCGACACTTTCCACATCATTGTCGGTTGAACATAGACTGTATTGCCAAGAGATCAGAAGAAAAATTCTTTGATTACCTCTAAGTTAATTTACCTTTATTGCAGCGCAGTAAAGGGCTGACTGGGGCACAAACAGAGCGAAGTCGATCATGCCCCAGTGTCTTCCCCTGTCAGCCACATGCCCATAGCTCTCCTCCCCTGTGCTCGGGCCTGCAACATCTCAGTTCACAGGACAGCCGGAGCAACCGGAGAGGGCGCAGACACCTCACTAATCACACCGGCAATTAGGGCATGCATCATAAAGCTCCGCTGCCCATAAAACTGCTATGGAGCTGAGTGGCTCTGCCATTTAAGCAGCCTTCCCTGGCTGCTAATCAGCCCGTATACTGGGCAGAGTGGAGGCCAAACAATCAAACCCCATCATTAACAATGGAGTTTTCAGTTGACGTGCCTGGTGTTACGTTTTCCTGTCTCCACGGACTAGTAAATATTTGCAAATATTCCTGTTGATTATGGTGCCCAGAGGTAATGAACAGATAGAAGAGGTGGACTGATAAATGCTAAAGTGTTTCAAAGTCTATATTCTGATGTTGCCATTGCAAGGCTTTAACAATAAATACATCTTTCCATTTCTTTATCAATGCCTGAGGTGAGAACCAAGTAGTAGTAACTGTCATTAAGTCCATTTATTTCTTATCATAATAATCCATTATTAATTGACAATTGGAAATATAGTTAAAGTGATTGTAGGAATAATTATATTGAATGCTTATTTTAATGTAGGGAATGATTAGTCTACCAACTTATTAGTTTATATGGTTAAAAATGTAAAAAAGCAAAATGACGCATGTATAAAAGTCTTCTATTTGACCTTAACAATGTGCATGTTCCCAGCCAGATTACTTTTGTCAGTATTTATTCTTCATTTTCATTTAGTGAAAATCAAATTCCCAAATCTCTCTTGGACAATGTTTGCAAGCGTATTTGAACTTGTGTGAATAGAGTCCTTCTGCTGCTGTTTATTCTCTCTTTGGAGCCTGTAATTGTAGCTTGGCCCTTCCTCATATGGACCCAAACAGAACGCCTCTCTAATGATAACAATAAATTAACTTTTCTCTGCTTCACTGAAGACCATGCATAATTAATTGGTTTATTGAGGAGGTACTGGTTTTGCATGACCAATGTGCTTCCTGCACCAGACAGTGTGATCGGATGGTGCTGCCTCAGCTCTCTGCTTTTGCTCAATGAAAACACCACGATATCTAAATTTGAGCTTTATTTGTAAATCTTCACATTTTCTCACCAGAGCCTTTACCTAATTTGATTCTCCACGCATCACAGAGGCGGGCATTTTGAAAAGAAGCTACTGCCAGTGCATTGGATTGTGTAGGACTACCTCTACACTATGTTTGCTTTAGTAACCATTCCATGCAAATTATTTCCCCTAAACAAAATAAAGCAGCCACACCATTTTATACCCAATCATCTTCTTGTTCCTCATTAGTAAAGGAGTATACAGTATCGCTACGCACCCCTGCAGTGCTCATTTTGCTATTTTTGCTTCCATATTCATCCCTTATCATCAAAGTCAACCCCCCTCCCTAGCCCAAATAATAGGAAACTTCATCACCTACAGATCCTATTCACCAGCACCAGTGGTTTCCATCAGAGGTTGAGGGATCTATCTTCATCTATTCACGTACAGTACAATGGTAAAGAGCAGTGTGTACGGTAATTGTGTGTAATTCTGGCAGATCTAGCAGGGAAGACATTTCACAAAACCACTTGAGGAAAAGGTGGCATCCTATGATTTAAAGTCAATGAGCACTTGTCTAACCCATTCTACTGCAAATGTTGGTCTAAAGTGATATCATGCATTTACTAGTAATAAATGTGTCTTCATTTGCAAAACTTCTTTGCAAATCCTACTTTTGGCCATGGAGGATTTCACAGACACAACACTTAGGAGTAACCTAACCCACTTATTGAGAGAAAGGCAGTTTGTCAGTTCAGCAGAAATGTCATAACATATATATCAATTAAAAGACAACCAATTAAACCCTATAAAAGCTGTCCTTAAAGGTAAGAATGTCTTCACACTTCTTCTGACTGAAGAACATTCTGCAAGAACCTAAAGCAATAGCTTGCACCTCTAGATATTAAGTATAGTTGATGGGCTTCCCACCACAGTGATTGGTTTAACTGGAGCAAGCAAGCAAGTTAGTAAAGCATATACCTTTACACTACCATATTCATACCATACCAAATACCCTGTTCAACATGTGCTAATGTACTGTGCATTGCCTGTTTAATCAAACTTTTACATTCTCAACTACTAAACTGTTGAGCATGTAAATATGTTTGGTTAGCTAGCCTGGTTACCAGGTGTTAGCCAGAGATTCTTAATGCCGTGACAGGCACGTGTGTAGCAGCCTACAGTGACATCACTCATGGCATGCAGGGGACACGGAGGTGAGAGACTCAGGGGCAAGGGGTTATTCCGAGAGCATATGACAAGGGTTTCAGCCATCCCAGTGATCATTAGGTCTACTGTCCCCTAAATAAATCATGGGCCGCGGATTGGATGAGATCCCGTGTCACCACAAAAGGGCCATGTCAATTAATGTTACATGTCAGACACTGGAGCAGAGTGCATGGGGGGCGTGCTCTCCAAATCTCACCAGCGATGCCTTTACCAGTAATGCAGTTGGATCCTTTGTCTCCTGGGGGAGTCAACCCTCTGGTTCTGCCCTAACAGTAGCTTAGCTCTCATCTCTTGCTCATTACCAACTCCCACTTCTAATGCAGCTGGTTTTTCACTTGTCCTTTCATCAGAACACATTGCAGGTCAAAGCATAGCAGTGATAATAGCTCCGCTATTCAATTACATCTCTTTTCTTCTCGGCCAAAGCAAGAACGCAGCCACAACACAGTTTATAAATACTTCCAGCTCTTTTCTGTCTCCTAACAGGGAAGAGTGATAATAGGTTTTTTCTCCGTGGGAGGGGGTTGGGAGGTTGGGAGGAGAGAAGAGAGTCTAGGGAGGGATGGTTGTGACAGAGAGAGGAGGAGGTGGGTGTTGGTGGGTGGGGTGCAGAGCTCCAGGAAGGTGAACAGACATTATTCACATACGGAACTAGGAGCAATTATTCTGAATGTGCTCCGCTGTTCTTATAATATATTCCCTCTCCTACCTGTGTCCATCACCCTGGTGCCAGCGCTTTGTTCCCACACATCCCTTTACTGTCTTCAGTCTATTTCTCAGCAGGACCCTATCCTCATCGTCTGTGTCCCCACCTCACTGTGGGGCAATATCTGCCATTGTATCTGTCAAATCATATTTGTCAAAGAGGAATGACGAAAGGTAAATCTAATTAGATAACATTTCACAAATACACTTTATTTGTGTGTTTCTTTTTTTTTTCTTTTTCCATTATGTGTGTGTGTGTGCGCGCGTTTGTGTGTGTGTGCATGCTTTTCCTTTACTTGCTTTTCTTCAACCTAACTTTATGCCTAACTTGATGCCATACACTGGTACACATGCATATTAATGTTGTTACAATTATGCAATGTTAAAAGAACTCAACTTTACAGTTGAAATAACATCTCAACAAATATATTCATCTATAATAGGATCCATGCCTCAGGGCTCCAGGGAATCCTAGCAGTGCTCAAGCAAGGGTATTTCTGATTAGTTCTAGAACTGAACAAATGATGCCTTCTATTAAAATGTATGTAAGTAACTCATTTTATAAACCAACACGTTTTTTGCCAAGCTAATTTTCACAATGTTCCAACAGCTCACCAGCCTCCCCTGGATTTGACTTTCCCTTAATTCTCATTAAAACAATAGGTGTGCAAAACATTTGAATGTGCCAACACGCGTGTTACACATACTTGTGTGTGTTAAACACTTAAATGTCAGATAAGTATTCCTATTACTGTAAGGTATTTGCCACATGCATCAACCGCCATTTAGGCCATCATTTGAATGGTACCCACTAGACTGACCATTGTCAAGGGCAACACAATAGCCATTGATTAAGTGTTAATAGCATTGTTTCCCAGGCTAATTATCAAAGTGATGTTCGCTTGGTCTTCTTGCTCTCTAATCGACATGTGCTGAATTTAAATTGTGGGGGAACCACGCCCACAGCTCACGCCAGTTGAGTTATAGCATGTACTAATTATTTCTCTGACCTCTATTGCAAGATGGAGATTAGGTTCAGTTGAAAGCCTGAGATTATTGTCCATATTTACATGGTTTGTGGGTCACAGAGGACATCATTACACAGGTGATTGTGGAGAGATGCTCACGCAGAGGTGGAACAGCAGGGGTCATATGTAAATCAAACTACATTGATGTCAGGCATTGATTATAATTGCGTTTTATTCACGTTTTTGTTTTCTGAATTATTCTACTGGCTCAATCATGTGGTAAGTACAATTTCAAAACCAAATATAAATTTCAAAAAGTAAATTTTACAATTTCAAATGCATTGGAACAGGATTAGTAAAACTACACGAGTTGATCATACTACCTTGGAATTATCTCTGTCTGTCTATCATTACTGTAGTCACTGGAAAATAAATGGCCTTATGTTTGGTTTACATTATTAAATCCTTGGCTCATGCATGTTCAGAGTAAATACTGATCCTTTGTGTTGACACCATCATAACACCATGCAAATGTACCTGTGAGCAGTGATTCCAGACAACAAACATCAGGGAACACATTTATATATGGTGTGATCAAAGAAAAACCCTGAGTTGAAAATACCATTACATGACTGGCAGTGGAAGTGGAAATGGAAATACGCAAAGACTTTAATGGTGAACTGGCAGCCTTTTCCTCACACTGAGTGCCAGGGAGGCAACATGTTTTTATTCACAGGAAAAACAAGACTGACAGGCTTGGAGACACACAGCCAGACTCCAGCCTTGGCTGTGCACTTTGAATTCAGGAAATAGCAACTGGTGTATTTCTAAATGTCTGAATGTTCGACACTCAGACCAAAGTTTGAGCATGGACCTATTACAATCTGCAAGATGCCTAACCCATAACTGCAAGCTCCCTGTAATAGGTATCTGCGAAATTACCAAATTTGACATTATACCCATGTGAATAAACCAGGAAGGACTATTTAGAACTATGTAATGATTAACTTTCTCACTAACTTCCCGTACCTACACAGCAGCTGAAACATTGTGTTAATCAGTGGTCTAGGTTTTACACCGCCGGTGTTGAGAAACCCCCCAGGTGCATTTATCCCGCCTTTGTTGTAAGGAAGTTCTCATAGTCTGTTTGCCAGGTTAAATGTGTGTCAAATAAAAGATTAAAAACAACTGCATTCAGAGTGCTCAATAAAATGGCAACACGGTATATACAGCTATTATTTTATGGACTATAAACAAACCGCAGAGAGCCTAGAGGAACAAACCTTAAATCGATTTCTGTGTCTGAAAATAGAACCCACACTGTGTTCCAATTACCCACTGTAATGTTCCTGGAATGATCCACTTAAACAACAATCATTTGCAGTGATGATTCAAGTTTCTAATCCACTTAGCATGCTTCATGAAATGCCCAAATGTAAGACAAGTGAAAAGCACCTACTGTATAGACGCATAATGTGGCATGGATTTAGTCAATTTAAGGTGATAGTAGTCACTGTGGATATAATTATGATTGCATTTAAATAAAATCAGCTTGTTTATTGTAGGGTTTATGTATAGCCTAAAGGAGATTTACAAATATATTTTAGGCTAGACATTGAAATGTCCAAATATTGATAAACACAGTATAACGCAGTCATGGCTTCTGATAATGAAATTATGGAGGGGTATTGTTTTGGTGACCCATTCAATAGCTTAGGTAAATTAAATATTTCTAAGTAAATAATTTTAGAGAAAGCTTGTAAATCAAAACAAAATAACCTCTTCCACCGTCAGAAGCTCTGCCCACCACACACTGAAAACAGATAGCAAAGGCTAGTTATTGTTGTGTGGTGCGACCTGCACCACTTTGTTAGTGTTACTATTCACAGAGCCAGGGCTGTGTATAGGCTACAAACATCAGATTTTATCCAGCACAAAGATCAGGCAGCCAGAAGACCAGTGAGATATCCAGTAATGTAGCCTATTGTCAATTTGGCTTACTTTAAGTCAACTAGCTATTGTCACACTGGATTGTAGCCTACCTATTGTCACCTCATAGTGCCATTCCACTAGCCCACCCCCTAGAAGGCAACATATAGGCTAAACTAAACAAGCAGAGATGCCTGTTTTATTAATCAAATAAGTGTCTTATAATGAGGGCTACAAAACACACTAATGAAAACAAATGTATTCATAATAGTCTGATTCAGTTGTCATGTTATTTTAGGTGCAGCAAAAAGCACAATCTTTCTCTCTAAAGATTGCAGTACCCGGTAGTAGGCTATAGTCTACGGCCACCTTGGTTTGGCGTCTGTTTAGATATTGTTAAAAAATGTTATGGAAAAGCACATTTGCATACACACTAGACAGTCCTAGGACATCCCTGGTATAACATGAAAACGTTTAAATACCCAAATGTGTGTGTGCACATGCGCATGTGAGTATGAATTTATACTTTATTTATACTAATTTGTACTGTGTTGCATTCTTATTCACTCTGTTTTCACTGTGTTCATTACACAAGTTTTGTCCCCAAGAAGCAGCTCCAATAGTTAGTCATGATATGCAGATCGATTAATGTGAGACCACACACACACACACACACACTTTGTCCAATGCCAGTCCTATTCATGTGACTGTAATTAACATTCACAAGAACAGATGTAGCGCCAAGGTCAGGAAGAAACGCTCGTGAACCCCAGTGCCTCTCTCCCTCACCTCCCTGACACATCAGCCCATTAATAAACCCTACAAAGAGGTAAGAGGACACAGGCCACACCTCCATCAAAGCGCTGGGTGTAAAACACTCTCCAGTTGAGCGTGTGTTTGTGGGCGCGCGTCACGGTGTTATCCGTGCTCGTCTGCATGTGTGCACATGTCAAGCATGTGGTACGAGACACCCCGAGGGTCCCCATGCCAACCAGCCGCTAAATTAAACCTCCGCCCACCTTTCAGGCCATCCCCATCTTTACTCCAACACCCCCCACCTACCCATCTCACACACACACACACACACACATCCACTTCAGCCCCAACCCAGACGAAAGCCGGGGCAGCATTCAAAAGCACCACTCCCAGAAGCCCAGTGCAATTGCCCTGTTATTGTCCACTCATTCTCTGCTCAGCAGGAGGGAGAGGTGGGGGCTGATGGCTCCCTGCATCCCGACTATTGGATTTTAATGGCAGGCTTTAGTAATAAATTCCGCTCTTACCTTGACAACCACAAACAGGGGACTTTGTTTGCATTGCATTGAGGAGTGTCTTCAGACTAATCACTTTTCAGCTTGATTACTTTTGTTTGACTTGTGGAACCCGAGAGACGATAATGGATGAATAATGTTAGTTAAATGTGCTGTTATCTAAAAGCTTTTCGGAGAGCTCTTAATATGAAACGTGTCTAATATCACCTGATTTAATTCACATGTATGAGCTAGTCACCAGTACAGATGGTAGCTTATTTTAAAGATACAATACAGAACACTGTAGGTTTCTGCAACCATGACTGACCATATTGGCTAACCTGTCTGAGCACATTTAGCTTAAGAAGCCACACACTTTAAGGTGTGGTACGATAATTTTGCCAAATTCATCTGATATTCCCTGTTTCTACACAGCCCTGCTGTAAATGGGAACACAAACAAAGTGGTGCAGACCGCACCACACATCACTATCCCAGCTGTGGTACACATCTAATTTGGGGGGCAAAGCTTCTGATGGGGCCCCATATGGTATTGAAGGCAGAGGTGTTTTTGTTTTGATGAATATAAATCTTTCTCCAGCATCACTTTAAGTTCATGTTTGACTTAGCTGTTGGCCTATAGCCAACAGCATTTATGTTTTTTTTCCTGAAAGTAAAACGTGTCTGCGTCTGGCAATGAAATCTAAAATGACAGACAGCCACATAGCAATTGTTGTTGGAGAGAAATGATCCATGCTTCAGACTAGCGGCTCTATACACAGCATGCTTCCATTAAAAGAGTAGTACAGTACACGCTGAGCCAAAATTCCCACCTTATACACAATTTGCGGTCAAAGGTTTTTAATGTCAGTCCCTCTGCACAAGATTTGAATATGTTGCCATCAGAATATGATTTGGAGTGTGAGGCTAAAAGAAGGTCTAAGTCAAAATGGAAGTATTACATTTGTGATTTTTCTGGAGAGACATTTGATACCTTTAAAATCACAGTTAATCACAGTTTATTACCGTATAACTTTAGCAACTAATTAAAGATTCATGGCTCACACTTTCTAAGATACTAGGCTCATATTTTGCTATTTAATGCTCTAACCAAGAGCCTATTAAAGACATAATGTTATACAACCCTAGCAGACAAGTTAAGACCAGCATGTAGGTTTGTCGCGATAATTACTATATCGCCTTATCATGCGATATATGGAAATAACCTCAATCATTTTTCTGACCGCGATAATATTGTATTTACACACGTGTTGCTGACAAAAGTTAAAGTGCTGCGCTGCTCCTGTGCCTCTCTCTCTCTCTCTCTCTCTCTCTCAATCATACACACACGTGCACAGAGCAGACAGCAACAACAATCATCAATGCAATCAGCAATTGACCTCAAGGACAATGATTATTGTATTGTTTAGCTAAAGGTATTTTTCGTTACATTTAGAAGAAAAATGCAAAAATACGCCATTTGTTTTATTTGCTTCAAGGTTTGTAGCCTACCTACTTTGCTAAGCAATGAAGCTGGTGTAACCAATCACGAACGAATAAATAATGTCACACGACAATAGCGGAACAGAGGTGCGTTTAGAATTAGTGAACATTTTTCCATTTGCTTGAGTTTGCAGCAAACTGTTTAAGGAAGTAGTTCTCAGCAAACACACATTGACGCTGGACGAAGGGTGACAGTTTCAAGCTAATATGTTTGGAATGTTTACACAAAAAGTTCAACATTCAAGGTCAAAGCAAACATGTTTGCTAATTCTGAACTCACCTCATAATTTTGCTGATGGTTAAAATATCTACCGGTCTACAGAAAATATGGAATAAGTTGCTGCAAACCTAAATATTTATAGTAAGTTAACATTTTGCCATTTCTTAATGATAACAATTTGAGTTTGATTTAGAAGGCACACTACTTACCCACATAGCCTATATCTCCCAAACATATGACCAAACATATGCACTTTCAACCTAAAATACTGAATTATGTTACTGCTCCGTCTGGACAAAATCATGGTTGCTGATGTAGGGCACATCAATACGTAATTCACAACCAACCTTGACCACGACAGTGTGTTGGATGCTTGCTTTGAATATACAATGTTTCCCGTGTTTCAGTTTAACTTCTCCTTGCTTCCCTGGTCGACTCCTTGGATTAGGCATATATAGTCATTCCACCCTTGATATTCTTGTCTACCCTTCAAATGACAATAATATAGTTTATTGCGATTATTAATCGGCCAACAAAAAACAGTTATAGTGACAGGCCTTCCAGCATGCATTGTGGTGTACAGCATTAGGTGTGTTCTGAATGGTTCCTGACCACTGTCCACCCTATAGGCCACCAGCCAGGACATCCATGCTTACAGCACTCTGACCAACACCTCATTAATCACACTCCTACACATGACATGGAATAATTACCCTTTAAGAAAGACACATACCGACACACTCCTACACACACACAGTATATATGTAAAAGGTATGCATGAATTAATTGGATTTACATGTAGACAAGAGACAGTATGGTATGAATAAACAAAATGCAAGGCCATTATATTGTATAATGTATGAACACATACCCACATACACAAGGAGCACATATTCTTACACATAATGTATGTCAGTATGCCACCTCCCCCACCGACACATACACACACACACACACAATACATTTCAAGGGTAGAGACTGGTGTGTTTGGAGGTGTTGGGCAGGTCATGGATCCCTCTTGCCCGGGGAGGGAGTCAGTCTGCCTAGGCATGATGAAATCCTCCACCTGTCCTCATTCATCAAGCTCACCACATATTCATTATTATCTCAAACCTTCAGACTTACAGCAAAGGACACACACACACACACACAAGTCTACCTCCTGCAGCAGTCTTTCAAATATGACTATAAAGTCACACCTACTTACATACAGCATGCACACAAAAATCAGGAACTAAAAAGTGTTTTTTAGAGGATGTCTACATCCTCAGCTCCTACTTGCTAGCAATGTCCCGTCTCAGACTAGACAATAAGTTATTGCTTTGTGAGGACACTCAAGAAGCCCTCCACACACACACACACACACACATGCGAGCACACATTCCCCCTGAGCTTGTCCTTAATTGGGAGGAGATCATTAGCTTGTGTTTAGCTTTCTAATCTTTTTTTAAGCATTTCATAATAAGACGGAGACTGGCTCGTGTCCTTCGAGGGCCCCCCTGGAAGCCAGCACGACAAGATTAAGAGACCTCTAAATGACATGAGATTTCCCCCACTTTAAACAGACACTGCAGTCCTCCTCTGGTTGGCTCTGACACCCGTCACACAGACTCCACGCAAAGCGACCAATGTCCAATTACAATGGTCTGGAAAAGATTAATGTGTCATTATCTTGCCGTCCGCAGCCACACATTGGGCCAATTAAGTATGGGGGGCCTCGCAATGCGCCGAGCCCGGACAAAAGAAACGCTCCCCTGCGCCACCCAAGGCAAAACCCAGAGCGAAGGAAGCGTCAGCACTCTGCCAAGGCAGTGGCAGCCACAATGTCCGCGACACTTAATTGATCTTCATTAAGTTAATTACGCCTGTGATGTAGACCACGCAATGAAAAACGGGTCACGCCACCGAGCGAGTCTCTCTGAGCGCGTCCAGTTATCTGCCGACCTTGAAACTAGCCGGGAAAGTGATAACATTGTGAGAGTGTGTGTTTATGCGTGCGTGTGCGTGTGTGTAAATGCTGAACTCAAAAGCTCCAGCTTCACCACACAGTCGTAGCTTCGAGAGGCTGAAGGCTATCTGCGTGCTGCGTGATGTGAAATGTCAAACCATTCTCTCACCGTTTTCCTGCTTATCGCCTTATAGCATCTATTGGCCACGACACAGCGGGCACTCTTGGCCTTGCCTGAACTCATAAGGAACTACTTGTCGAAGCCCATCCTCGTCAAAACCCACAATGATTTTGTTTGGGCCCACGCATGCACACAGGCACATGTGTATTTGTATGTGTGCTCTGACACAGTGTGCGCTGCGCGTGTGTGTGTTTGCGATCTTGTCCTGTCCAGCCCAGTGCACGGATGGCTGCGCTGTCAGCACGCGTGACTCTGCCCTTGTGTCTGAATAAACACCATCTGAGTTGTCTGCTTGTGTAGAGTTGCTGTCAGGGCCGGGCCACTTTGTGATCCCGGGACTCTGACCCCTGTCCCGCAGGAAGGAGCTGACCCAGACAGAGACTGTGGTGACGGGGTGTCTCGCCCGTCAATCCCTGGGGCGATACTACTCCAACGGCCTGTCACCCTGTGCTGTATGGAAATGAGACCGGGCGGCCGGTGCAATGAATGGTCGCTACGGAGGTAGGATCAATGTGCTTTAGCAACATGCTTTATCATGTTGGGCCGATGGTCCCCCACCTCGTATGGCTCTATACACTTTTCTAGCTGCAGGATAATGGAATACTTCAGATGAAGAACCATTATTAGCCCTTAGATGTGAAATGTTTGTTGCTAACACTTATTATCCATATTCCAAATGGCTTGAATGTTAGACATTACACAGACCTTTGTCTTCTCGATAATTTAGGATTATTGGTCACTTCTAACCAATTTGTAAGTCATAGATTTGCTCTTTCATTAGAAAATCAATAAACATTGAAGTCCATCATATAGAGATTGTTAGGTCTGTCTTATTTCCAAAATGAAAAGAAAGAAAATCGTTTGATTTTGTGTGTGGAGGGTAAATTGACTGTCTTTATGAATCATATTACTGTAGGCCTATTTTATTTGTTGGCACATGGATGATGAAAGTTAAAGTCTATGTGAGGTATTTATCAAGTATTAAGAAAAACTAACGGAAGCCAAACACAAAATAATGAGAAATGGATGATGTTCCATCACAGTCTCGCCACCCTGCATCCCAAACAGTATAGAGATATAACTCATAGTTTAAATACACACGCCTACCCATAGTCCCTACAAAGTGAGACAAGCCAATTAAGTACATTATTCAAACAAAGGTAACACTGTCACTAGACAGACCGTTATTGCACTTGACTGCATGGGTGATAGGAGAGTTAATTACATCTAATGAGAGTTTCCTCAAATCGATTGCCACTGCTTTCTCATATGCCTTTTATACTGACATGTGCACGAAAGCACAGATGCAACTGATTTCATTTGAGATGTGTAAATGATCCCTCCATATCCCAGTGCAATTAGATTCCCTCTAACAAGCCAGTGTGTTGCTATACTGAAACAGTTGGATTTGATTCCCTTCACTTTCTGTGATGTCCTTTAGGAGGCTATAAAATGCATGCATGTGCTTCAGCCCAACATGCCTGCCCACTGCGCATCATTTCTATCAAACGTATCATGATAAGTGGAGGTAGCTCGCTGTCAAGTATTACACATAGTGCTTGGAATATTGGCACATTGTTTTCCCTGTGGAGGCTTTCCAACGCCATGGCCAATCCCTACAATAACATTTGAGGACCAATGTTAGCCAGCAAATCACGCATCTGGATTCACAAACACACAGTCCATGTCAGTGAATCCCGTCTGTGTGTTCTCTTTCTCAATCTGTCTCTCCCAGGATCGGGGATTCTGAATAGGATCACTTTTGGAGTTTGGTGCCGTTACAGAGTGAATGCACTTTTAACATGACAGATGATAGAGGATTTAAGGACATGGTTTAGTGTGGATAATGTTTACCATGATACAGGATTTATTCACCTTCTGTAGCTAAGTTTAACTTAACTCACCAGCTCAATGTGACCATTTCCATCCCATCTGCCTGAGCTTCCACAGAGTAATGTTGTCTTGGTGAGGTAGCACTGTGCTCCCGTTTTAAGATGTTTTGTACATTTCTCTTTAAATTGTACCATCTCAAGTCGCACACAGGCTAACCTTGACTTTGTCATAGAGGGCGTGGTTGTCTAGAAGCATCCGTCTTTCCAGTCGGGCAAATCTCCTCAGGTCCCTTTCGAACTGCTGAGAGTTAATCAACAGTATTAATTAGCATGTGTTTATGTATGCATGCACATTTCACTGGTGTGTACATAATTACTCTTGCTAGTCCATAAACAAAGTATGGATTCCCTCAAGAAATATTACATATATTACATATAATATTATATAAAAATGATAAAACTTCCTATAGGTTATTTTGATGGAAGCAGTGTACACTTTCACACTAGCAGAAATGATTAACAGCACTACTCTGATCTTATCATTCCTCCTCTTCTTCTTCTGCGTGAGCACACTCTACAGTAGCTGCAGCATAATAGTCACTTCTCTACCCTGGAGCCAGTCCATCCCAGGAGAGCAAAGGCATAGCGGTCCACAGGTGGTGACACTATGTCCACACGCACTGCCCTCCAGCCCCTGCCATCGCCCTCCTCTGCATGCAAACAGCCGTCCACTTGGCCCGCCTCCAGCCGCACAATCAGGAAACACTTGGGAAAGTGGTCCATGGCCTCGAACCGTAGTGTGGGCAGCTTGCTTATGTCGTAGGTGGAGGGCTGGTACTCACAGTAGAACAGGATGCCCTGGTGGACAGAGAGTAGAATGACACATGGACTGTAAGTATGTTGTATAGTAAACCACAGCAACACTTATTTATATTATACCACGGTCATTAAATGCAATGCAAATTGTCTTTTTGCTATGTTTGCTATACATGTAAAAGTATCCTTTTATATTGTTGTATGTACTACAACATACAGTATATATCCTGTATTATGTTTACTGTCTTTGTGTAATTTCATGTTGCACCTTGTTCCATGAGAAACTAAATGTAATTCAGTATGCAAGGAGGATATATATCTATATATACAGTTGCAAGAAAAAGTATGTGAACCCCTTGGGATTACGTGGAGTTTTGCATGAATTGGTCATAAAATG
>JAODLL010041252.1:0-20958 GCA_026546735.1 Forbesichthys agassizii
AATCTCATCTCAAAATCATTTTCGTGGGGAGGACGATTGAGTTCCCTACGAAACTGGTGTAAAAGATGTATCCCCCCCGCCTTCTGCTCCCCTGATTGGTTGTTTCAAATGCTGGTGTTGGACCTTTCCACCTATAGTGACACATGTAGTAAGTCGCTGTGAATGAAAGCATCTGATAAACACTGTAAATATTTGTTGTGAACTTAAGAATGAGGTTAGATTTTCGTTTTGCAGCCCTCTTTGTGAATATGTTAGGGATGTACTTTCTAGTCAAATGGACGTATATTATATCATCATCTATGATCATCTTTGCTTCAGGAATTAAGGGAACCTTTTTTTTTTTTTTTGTTAATTGTATTTGTCAAGCGTGGGAAAGAAACCAAGAACATTTTGCTTGTTGTTGAGGGTTAAGCATTTTGTATGCATGACAGGAAAATAAAAAAGGAAATCAAAAGTACTTGATCATGTTGTTTTGGGGTTACAGGAGACTTAGCATGCACTGCTGTTCTTGAGCAAGGCAATGCATTTAAACTATTCCACCATAAGCACATTAACTTAACTTACTTCCCGATTCTCTACAGTGGGAAGGTTTCATTAGCTGACAGTGCAATATGCATTTATAGCTGCAGGTATAACAGTCCCACAAATAGCTCAGCGAAAAAATAATTTATTTAACAGTGAGTAAACAGATGCAACTTTACAATGGGCATGATGCTACATTAGTACACCTCAAGCTGTGTGGAAAGAAGAAGTTCATATTTTTGTTTATTACATCAGCCTCTGGCCCATTTCATGAAAGAAACCTTGGGAAGGGACCACAGAAGGATAGATACATATTGTACATATCCCTATATGGATGAATAAACAGTGCCTCACATTCGTTTTTTATTTTTGAAAAATTATCCTATGTTCTCACATTTGGATGATGGAATCTCACCTCCAGGAAAATTCCCTTTTTGTCTTATTGTTTTATTGTTAATTTAATTTATTTTTGACCATTTCATCCTTTGTTTCGTTATTAATGTCTTCACTTGTAAAGCACATTGAGCTACAACCTCTGTATGATAAGTGCTATATAAACAAAGTGTATTATTACTATTATGTACTATAGGCACATACTGCACATGGTCAGATGAAAACAGAGGCCCATGTAAGCGTCCGCCCCTCACTGTTCCCTCTCTCCTCTGTAGTGCGTATGGCGACCTGGAAGAAGGGCTTGATCGCGGCCTCCTGCCTGCTGGTGGCGGCTGTCGTGGTGCTGCTGTGTGTCCTGCGATTCCGAGCCAAGCGAGGTAGAGAGAGCTACAGTCCCTCACCTGAGGCCGGTCACGTGTCTTAACTCTGTATGACCACCAACCTGCTCTCTCCCTCCGCTTCTCCTTCTTCTCTTATCTTAGGTAAAAGTGACGTGACCGCAGAGCTGTCAGTGTGAGTTGCCTCGCCTACTGGCGTCCTCTGAGCAGGACAGATCATTTAGATAAGTTTGTTGTTGTTGTTGAGCTGCACATTGTAGTTCTAGATGCGTACCGGAGGGTTATTAGACTGTGAGAAGTATTCCTGTCCGAATATGGTAGACGTTTGTAGGCTTTGTGTGGCTTTGAGTGCGTCAGTTTGTGTTAAAATGTTCTTGAACTGCTTTTCTACTTGTGCATACCTAAGGTGACTTTATTTTCATCATTTCTCAGAAAGCCTCGGTTCCCTAAATCCGATGACACGTTAACAGCGAATGTAACGCACGACACAGAGGTTTATAACGCAGCCACAGGTAGCCTGGATTTACTTCTCTCCTGTTCACCGCTAATTGTTGCCGTGTCTATCGTGTCTTAACAGGCCACAGTAAAGCCATGGCATGTTCCTTACAAACTTGTGATGCATGTGCTAATATCCATGCAGCGCAGACAGCGACATGTTTGTATGTAATGTGTGTGTTGTTTTGACACTTGCGCATGTCTGTCCTGAGCGCATGTCTGTCCTGAGCGTAAAGAACTTCAGTTAGGAGGTTTTAGTGGCATGCAATAGGTTTGTGCAGGACATATAGACTTAGCTGGCTAAACAGTTTATTCATGTCAGGTGTGGCAAGCAACTGCTTAGAGCGCCCATCTCATCTGTTCACAGACGCAGTGCTACATTATGATGTCACGGAGGGGAGAGCGACCAATGGGACGGCAGATAGCGTGACAGCACTTCCTGCTGACATCAGCAACAGGAGCAGCTACAGTATCCCGGCAACAGTGTAGAGAAGCCGTGCAATGGAAGGCAGTGTTTTCTTTTTAAAGAAAATACCTTCAATGCAAAACATGGACTAGAGCTGAAGTGGAAAGGGACTGCAAATATGGAACAGAAACATGTCTCATATTTGTATTTCTTTATTGACTAAGATGTGAACCAGGACCTGTTGCTCTCTCTCCCCTTCTTGATGTCTGAAACTGGGTTTAAAGGTATAGTCAGCTATTTCAAGCTAGATGTAAGGTAATACACTTTTTGTCAAATTCAGCAAATATCTCCTCGCATTTCGCTAGTTTACCGTTCTCGCTTAAAAATCAGACACTTCTACACTCTGTAAATAGGAACATAAACCAAGTGGCGAACACCGCTCACATCAACAAAGTCGTTGCTTTGCTGTGTTTGGGGGTGTGGGGCGGTGCCGTGGAGGACTGCGACGCGATACTGTGTTGAATTGAGCTCAAAGTTAGCAAGAATGACTGACCCTGCCTTTAATCCTTTGTCTTCTCATTGTCTGTGTGTCTGTCTATTGGTTGCTAATCTTGCATGCAGGTCAAGACAGACTGAATTGTCTTTATTTCCACCACTAGAAATGTGTGTATATACTTTGGTCGATACATAATTATGAGGATAATAAAGAAATTGGTTTGATATGCATTGCATATGTGTATCAGCACCAGTACGGTAATTCATAGTACTATGTATATAGTATTTGTGATAGTGTTGTGTCACTAAAATCTGTAATATAGCATTTTTTTGTATGAGAAATTCACACATGCACAATGTTTTACATTAAAGACAACTTTACATACTAAGCCTATGTTAAACACAAGATTAGCCAAAGAGGCTGCCTTTGAAGAACTGCAACAATGGCGTTTGCAAGAGCCTTCCGTTGCTGGCATGAAGTGTGTTGAGCAAAGGAGGGTTTGACTGTTGGTTTAAGAGTTACGTCTTGAGTGTGGCCAGGGCTTCCAAACAGGCAGGTTTGAATGCATGCAGCAGTCGGAGGACATTAACAACTTAGGGCATGGTTTAGTTCAATTTTGAATCACGTACACCAGTGGTGCCCAACTCCGGTCCTGGAGGGCCCCTATCCAGCTTGTTTTAGATGTCTCACTGCTCAAACACACCTGACTCAAATCAATGGGCTTCTGCAGAGACTGATATGAGCCATTCATTAGAATCAGGTGTGTTGGAGCAGGGAGACATCTAAAACATGCAGGGCGGTAGCTCTCCAGGACCAGGGTTGGGCACCCCTGACGTAAAGGAATGGGAAGTTGTTTTTGCCATCACGTATTGTGTAGCTTCTGTTGACAAAATGGTAGCCTATTGTATAAAATCAACATGCACTAGATTTTACATTTTGGACTGGGACACCCAATGAGTCATGACATTTTTTTTTTTTTTTGTAACAATGTATTTTTACGTTTTGAAAATAAAAATGTAAATGCTTGTTGATGTGTTCAGTCATGTTCATATACTTAAAATTATTAAGAAAAATGTTTTTCCACCCTTAACTATTATTGACACTAATTATGTGGAGGTTTGGATCAAATTCTAAAAACTACTGCAGTAAGGATTTCTGGAGATTGCCAAATGATTAGTTAAACTCTACTCCCTATTATGAATTTGTATTTTCCTCATGGGTGCAACCTGACACTTTCACAAGCTATCAATTGCTCTGTTGGCTGTGTATACTTCCTGTATATGTTTACTTAGTATCAGAATACTTTGTCTAGATCAAAATAAATATTATTCAAAAATGTATTGCATTTTATTTCCTTATCACAACAAGGATTAATATGCACGTGTGTTTCTGTCTCTTAGTGAGGGTTAACAGAACTGACAGTGTGTGGAGCGAGAGACCACCAAATTCAGGTGAGATGAAGAAAAAACTAACAAGTTGAACAAAACATCCCATTCACTTGTCATAATCCCCATGAGCAGAGGAGCACTCAATACTGTTAGTGTACAGTATTGTCCACTTGTAACGGTTGTGTGTTCTCTGTCAATGTATCGTGCATGTGATGTTTGCAGCCAGCGATGAGGAGAGCAGCGTGACATCCAATGAGCCCGACGTGCAGTACAGTGAAGTGGTACACCCTCAGCTAGTGGACCATGACAGAGGTGATGCATGCATAGTATGGCCTGATACCTCATATACCTTGTGTGTTCAGTAATGCCTTCAATTACAGCCTGTTGATCACTTACTGAGTAATATACAAGACTTAAGATTCATAAATAAATGCATATAGTGGTAATTGTGCAGATTAAAAGCTGCTAACCTCCAATTTGATACTTAAGTTTAATTGTCCTTGTATATTCTGTATTTTAATGACATTATTTTGAAATAAACTACCTTTATTTGTTTGTCCATCCATAGTCTTTTTAACGGTCTAGTTAGAATATAACTATAATCGAACTATTCTACGCATTCCCTCTTTCCATTCCATATCTCAGTGCCAACATCCTTTTTCTTTGGCATGCCGACATTCCACTATTGTTGATAAGACACTTCCTGGGAGGGGCCTAATTAGCCACAATTAAAAGGACTCCAGGTTGCTGTAACAGTGGTGATGGGTTTTCCAGAAGCATAGCAGATCGTATAAACAGGAAGGGCTGAGCTTATTGCCAGACTGCCTTTTGATAGCAGCGCCATCTTCTTTGTGGCCTGTGGTCCCTGTAGAGTTAGAGATGGCAGTTAACTGTACGCTGCTCTGAAATGCCCCACTCAACCTAAAACTTGAATTAATGATAAATAAGTCAAATAAACAATAGCTAAGGATGTGGTACAATCTTTTGTGAAGCTATGTCTTGTTTTCTTCATTCTTTGCATACAGTTCCACTGAAAAAGGGCACAGACACCGTATACAGCGAACTACAAAACTCTCCACACGGTAAGATAAATCCAGCGCTCTCAAACATTTCACCCCAAAACATGACTCCAACACACACACACATGCACGCACAAACACTACTAAATTAACCTAAAAATGTACAGATACTATTGAGATTATATATGGACAATGTATTAACCTATATAAACTTAACTAAAATCAAGGTGTTTTTATTTTATTATAGCGTTTTATTCTAAAATCTAGTAACCTGCCCAAAATCACTTTGAAAACCTACTGTATTATAAACACATAACATTAACTTCAATTATATATCTGCTCATTCTTAGATACATTTAAATAAAACATTTGAACAAGTCCAACTGAAAGACCATTTGTCTGTAGTCGTGTAAATACTTCGAAAAAAAAGACAAGCAGGGACCTCCTGTTGACCGTGCCTAAAACCCAGATGCTGTCCTTCAAGGACAAAGTGAGCTGGGATGGAAACAGTCTCCCAGACTGAATTAGTATATTCTGAGTATTGATTTAGAGGGCAGGGAATGTACATACTGTACCAGCTCCTGTTACAGGGTGAAACGACTAAAGAGTCGTCAGAGATGTTATAGCTCTCACATTTCTGTTTGCTTTGCCAACTGAATGCTATTTGGCAGTGAGGACAAACAGTGAAGAAAAATGTGTACAAGTTACAGAGTATCAAAAAGGCCCCAGCATTCTACATTTGAAAACAGCCCCACATGTTTATATACTGTTGTTGTTGTTGTTTTTTACCTACAGGTGTTGCTGACCACCACGAATCTGTGAGTAGACAGATGTTACCTCTAATCTTTACCGTGAACACACCTGCTATTTGTTCCATTCAATCGTCTCTATTGCATTTCAAAGTCCAGATCTATTGTTTTAAAAAAGGCATATGAAAAGTATCAATATGTTATACTAGTGTTATACCAATATAGTAACAGTGACTATCCGTATGTGTGCCAATCCACTTTTCCATTCCTACACTAGCCAGGACATAAGCTGATAGTTCTGAGCTAGAGGGAAATGGTTGTCACAGAGTTTCCAGACAAGAACAAAGGAATTGGGCTGGGATTTCCTTCCCTATCGCTCAGTCCGATCAGCGCTGTGGCCCAGTCACATTACCCCGAGGTCCCATCTCAACTGCCAAACTGTCCTTGCCTTAATCATCACTGACTGAGGCAGGATTCTGTCCCTACATGGCATTATGGGCATTAGTGGCAGGCAGGGCGTTTGGCATGACAACGATATTTGAAATAATAAGTCAACGAATGTGACGTTGTGTTAGAAAAACAGTGGATTCTTCGTCCTTTTATATTGATGGGATTATGTCGTTTGGACTGAAATAGCCTACTGTGTTTGTTCATGAATATTACGTTTCACATAAATATTATGCAGCTGCAGTTTTTAGTTTTTAATTTTTTAATTAAATTCAGGGTGTGCCGTTTCTCTAACACTGTCACATAGAGCAACATACAGTATGCCGTACATGCACTCTAGTTCGAAGCAAACATATGCATGATATGACATAGGATGAGGTAATGTTGGATGTGAACATGTCTTACGTTATTGCCTTGGTTATAGGCAGTAACATTGGTGTAACAAGTCATCTCTGTCTTTGTTGATGCACTTTGGGAGGTAGAGCAGTGATTCCCAACCTGGCGGTCCCGGTGGGGGGGGGGTGGTGCTAGAGTTCACAAGGGGGAACTTGATCTCATTTGCTTTGAGGTCAAATCTGCATTAAAATGTTTGACTATATCATATGGTAAAACGGTTGTGAACCACTAATGTAGAGGCTTGGCTGTGACCTATGGATCTCCTGTGCGTCAGCAGGGTCCAGTGCAGTATGCTGATCTCAGTGGTGACCAGCCTGAGATGAATCATACATATTCAGACATGCACCACCACGGTGATCTGCCAGACCCTGTGGACTAAACAGTGATTCTTCCCTTATGCTTCCCATCTAAAACTTTGTGTTTGCTTTGGGTGTCCCCGCACACACACACACATGCGCTGTGTTCACAATGTGTTGGATTGTTAATGCCGATGTTTTGATGTAAATAAGAATGTTTTCGAATAAAGGCAATTTGCAAACCTCCACTAGAACACTGATTTCTGGTGGTCATTATAATTACACAATTTATTTTATTCATACCAAAAATAACTTTATAATAGCATAGCTTAATCTAGCTAAAGCTTTAACTATCTTAAATCCACTCGTTTGCAAGTGTGCATGGGACATATAGTATATGTAATAGGTTATCAACCTCAACACTCTGCTCCTCACCGCTCCATTCACAATCTGGCTCCCTCATACCTCTCTGACCTCCTCCTTGCATATGCGGCCTTCCCCATCGCTCCGCTCCTCCTCTGCTTCTCGTCATGGGTTTTTTTTTTTTAAATTACAATTAGCTACCGCTAGAGAGCGCTAAAGTACAATACATGTATGTATACTTGTACTGTGTTTCAGTGGTTTAAGTCCATCTTGCCATCTAGTGGCAGAAAATGAAAAATATAATTTACTTTTGATGCTTGAGCCATTTCGTAAAATGTACAGTATATTTGCTAATTCTTGTTGCCCTATCGACACATATTGTATCATAACTGTCCTGGAAGGTAGATTCCTCCTAGTGGTCTCTTCCCAAGGTTTATACCTATTTTCTTTATGTAGTTTATAATGGAGGTTTTCCCTTTCAGGAGGATCAGGTTAAGGAGGTGTAGTTTGTTTGTTTTCTTGTGAAATCTAGTCTGTACAGCCCTTTGAGACCGTAATGTGAGTAAGGGCTATATAACTAAACTTAACATTAACAAAAAACATAACAATTAAATAAAAAAATCTACCTCAGATGTGAATGCAACATAAAATAATAGAGACCTAATTAAATGTAGATAACAAAGCAAAATGTATTGTTTCTAATACGTTCTGTCTGTAATTTGAGGAATACCACACACATTTGAGAAAGCCTGATTGCAGAAATATAAATGTTATACTCGCCAGGTTTTTGTACCTGCCATGGAAATTGGAACTGCTCTCTAAAGCCCTCCACACCCATTGAGTACACACAGGCTACATATATTCCTTGTACAGAGCTCCTGTAATGTACACACCAGGGCTTATTGAGGGAAATCTTACTGTCGTCAAGGGGAATGACTATTTTATAGTTTTTAAATCTTTTAGAATTTATTTATTCTTATCAGGTCATCAGCTAAGAGGAAAGTGTACTGTAACTAACGACAGCTTGTTTTCAGGCCAGTCATCTACTGTAAGTGAAGCAAATTGGGATGTATTACTCACACACACACATACACACACACGCGCACACGTTTAGAGTCATATTTATCTTAGTATACTCTTAGTATAGTCATATTATTAGTAATTTGTTTCTATACCAATAGTTAACATTAAACAATGTTTCTGTTGAGCAACCCGAAGATCGGTTTTAGGGATGTTGGCCAGTGTTCACTGTACACCGCGGAATTTACTCAATTATAAAGATTATATTAACATCTGCATTGAAATGTTAAAGACAACATCAGGAAGATTACAAAAAAGCCATAAAGTCTTGTATTCATGCAGGTCAATAATATTAGATAGCTACAACACAAGGTATATCTCTAGCTGAAGTCAGTGCATTAGCCCTTAATAGGACTATAACAAAGAGAAGGATGAGACATATATTCATCTGAGTGAATTAGCCCTTATGTTTCTTGCCTGGTTACCATGTCAACACTGCATATGTAGGCCCTTCCTGAGTTAAGGAGAGAACATGTGCTTCATTTATTGAAAATCAGTTCTTAAGTTGAAAATAATATGCATTTTTACAGGTACACATATTTGAATATGTTCTCCCCATATCTGCATTTAAAGGTTACTCTTCCGTGATATGCAAGTTTACTCAATAGCTCTCTCTAAATTGTACAGGAACAATGACAAAACCGTGCTCTGTTCCTCTTTTGAAGTGCCACATCATTCCTCTGTTTGTTTCAAAGCATAGTTGGCCTACTCTGCTTCTTACATTACCAGGTAACTAGCTTTTGACAAAATCCCCCAAAAGCAGTTTAGTTTGTTCATCATTTGCCCTGGGCTTCTGTGATGTTGATTATTCCTACCTCAAAATATCTATATGTCAGGCTGTAGAGATGAATATATATTGTTTCTAATATGATTGTTTTTTAATAAGTCTAATTCAATTAGGCTAAAGCAACGTCCATAGGGGTTTAATACAATGTATTGTCTTGTTAAGTGAAAACTTTTCACATTATGAATTAATAATAAAGAAATACACTTTAATGTTAACGCCTAACCTTTCAGCCTACAATGGGACCATCTGTAAGGAACTGGACCCGTAATACGGACTTTGTCCTGTGTTGCACACGTCACCACTACTAACCACTATGCATTAATTAACTATATGCTGTTTGTTGTCTGTTATTAGACGTTACTCGATATGAATACTATCTACAATTTTATTTAAATAGACTACAATGAAAAACTCAGCCCTAAACCTATTTCATCGTAGAAAATAGGTTGAAATGCATTTGTTTAATTCCCTACTGAATGCATAGCAGCCTACAGATATGGCTGACATAACTTCTGATTTTCTTTTGTATCATTTTATTTACCGTGGCTGCTCTAACCTCGTTTATGTTTATCTGTTCAACGCATTACGCCACGCGTTAATCGGGCAAAATGTATATGAATTATTCTGAGTTCCGGTCAGTAATGCAACGCATTGCAAACAAGCGTGCTGCTGATTCACTTCCAGGTGTCTGGCGCTGTGGTCCAGTCACATTTCAACACGAACAGCATTCGACCTGATAAATGCGCCTGCGCACAACATATAACCCCTCCGGTTTCTGCGCGCAGTGCCACGTTAGTAGCGGTAGACACAAGCTACACACTCTATTGTAACAGAAACCAGGAAAGAGACCAACTTAAGCACGTTTTCCATTTAAGTCATCGGCAGCTGTGTCTATCGTTCTTTTTCTGACAGAATAATCGACCGTTATGTTTAAGTTTTTTCTACTCTGCACACTGGCTGTTGCCAGCCAGGCTGAGATCGCTGAAGAAGATGATGTCCTGGTCCTAAAGAAAAGTAACTTCGACGAGGCGTTGAAAGCTCACCCCAATATCCTCGTTGAATTCTGTAAGTAAATCTTTCTATCGGGTTTACTGTGTGAGTCGTCAGTCCCCGTCTGCTTTGTCACTAAGCTAAACGTACCTAGCTGTTAGCTGTGCACTTTGACACTGCCGCCTGCAGCCTGGCAAGTTGCTGCGCTTGCCCTGCGATAACAAAGTTTGATCACGTTTACGCATTTCTTAGCGGTACTAATATCTATCTTAATTATTTGCTGAAATGCACTATCGCCGTATAACCCGTGCTTGCGACCCGTCGACTGCAGAAGAGCTAGCTAAGTGCAACTTGAACTGTTATGGCCTGTCAGCAACATTCTTGTATTCTATATAGCTATTGTAATTTAACTGCTCACAAGGAACGTCGTTCCCAAGCCGAACTGCGTGGCTTATACTGAATTTATGTGGCTGTTATTTCGGATTTAAATAATTATTTGATGTAACTTTACTAAACTGTCTATTTTATTGCATTGTATTAGTTTGTGCTTTTTACGTGAATCTGTCGGCTGCTTTGTAATTTGCGCCTAGCTAGAAACGCATACAGTAATGTTTATCTCGTTTGTTATGGTGTTCATATTTGCATGACGGGTATCGGCCAAGTTTCAATTGCATGCTCTAGTATCGTAGTTGGTTTTGATTTTCGGTTGAAATACAATCGTATTGTTGGATTGTATTTGTCGGCTGTAATAAAAAATACACCCTATTAATCCTTCATTTTCGACTTGCTACAACGCCTATTTAAACAAATCCTTCTACCCTGCAGGACCGTCCCGCGGCACAATTGTCTGCAACGTTTCTGTTGTAAGATGAAATTGCTCTGAAATTGAAAGTTGTTCGACAAGTAACTATGCGGACCAGTCATTGGTGGCCATTAGCTATGATTATCCTATTGCCGATGGAGAAGAGAGTTGAATTCCTAGTTTGATGACGAATTTCACAAATGGGCGGGACCTTATGATTAAGGGGGGGTGTTGGACGAGGAGTTAAGTTGACGTGTACTTCGCAAACGTTTATGGAACTGGGAAGTTGCTCTTCAGCATAATACTGAAGTGTTGCAATTAAACTATAAATGGGCATTTGTCTTTGAGATTAACCATGTTTTTGTTGCACATGTATACACACTCTACATATTATCAGATAATCTCCTCATCAGAATCAGATCTACAGCCTATTTCAGATCTACAGCCTATTTATTTCTTTGCTTTATGCAAAGCATGCTACAGTGAGTACAGTTACAAATATGAAGGAGCCAATTAAAGCATAGTATAAATGAGTTCACTGTAAATTGTGTTTACACTATTTGTGCACCACTATATTGTCTTGAACAAGTGTTTGTTTTAGTTCCTTACTCTAATTTATGTTTATTCCTTACAATTTACTTGAGTTAAAGTAAGACAGCTAAAGGAAACAATTAACAGACCACTGCACATTCTTTAAAATGTATTGGTATGGATTTATAATAAAATCATATTACATGCACGTTATTGTGAAAGTTACTTTTTATTGATTTTTGTTGGAAGTGATCTGTTTGTTAGATGGAATTTTTTTTTTTTTTTTTTTGGCGACTACACAACTTGTTGCCAACAAAAACGTGGGGCGAAGAAAGTCTTGAATTTGAATTCGTGCCTGTCCTCCAGATGCTCCATGGTGCGGGCACTGCAAGGCCCTCGTTCCAGAGTATGCCAAGGCTGCTGGCGTGCTGAAGGCAGAGGGTTCAGCTATCCGCCTTGGTAAGGTGGATGCCACTGAGGAGACTGAGCTGGCCCAGGAATATGGTGTCAGGGGGTACCCCACCATCAAGTTCTTCAAGGGCGGAGAGAAGGAATCGCCCAAAGAATACTCTGGTAAGATTTTTCTTCTATTGTTTTAAGTCTGCAGAGATTCCTATGCATTCTTAGTAAACCTGGAATGAAGGCTTGGGCAGTGGACGTTTTCCTTAAATTTCTTTTTGTCAGGGCCTCTGCAAAGTCTTGATTGTGTTAGCAATATAGAAGTTGTTCTTCCGTGCAGTAAAAAGTAATATTGATGTACCAAAAACAAGTTAAATTGTACCTTTTAATTGTCCGGTGATGTTTTATGAAATGCTGTTGTGTACCTTTTTAGATATTTGTTATAAGGCAAAATGTGTTGAAGGTTGCCCGTAAGAAGCTTCTTTTACGCTGGTTGTATGACTCCGTCACAACACCATGAGTCAGTTGGTCAGTGAGCTTGAGTAGCTCCCCATGTGTGGAATGGAATGCCTAGGGGCTCCGCCTCCGCATGTGGGGCTTTCCCTCAGTCCCTCGTAGCCGCTGCTGTGAGATGTGCAGTTCCTCACGTTTCCTCTTTCCTCCTGGCCCTCACGTATGTTTGTGGCTGAAAAGGGGGAGAGGGGGGTGAGTTTGAGAAGGGAGAGCCTCCCTGTCTCCCAGCATGTGGTTTTCCAACACTATTCTTTCACTCCCTCCATGCGCGCTGCACTCACAAATCCACAGGCACAGTCCCCGTGATCGCATTATTGATTCTGTTTGATCTTCAAAGTATATTTTTAATTTGTCTGCCTAATGGGGCTTTTCCACTGGCACGTTTGGCCGCGTCGAGCCGCGCCACGCTCATTTGCGTTTCTATCATCAGTTTAACCGTGGCAAGCGGTGCGGAGCCTCAGATAAGCCTTCGCTGGAGCGGGGCCAAAGTGAGCCGGCCCGCCTCCACGGGAGCCGATGTGATGTGATAAGCTTGGTTATCATTTCATTAATGCAATCCTAGCAGAGCTGACTGAGAAAGTTGGTGAGACACACAATATTAAGCCTAGGCTATTATCAGCCTTTCTCTTAACTAGGCTCCAGTTAGGTTTTCTTTGTCCTTTTTTTTTTTTTTTTTGAAAGCTCGATTGGGTAGCCTACACGCAATGGCGCGTGTAGGCTCAATGTAGTGAAACAGAACAAACTCACTCGTGGAGAGAAGTTTAAGGCATAGACCTACATTTATTTTAAGCGAATCCGTTTTGTTTATGAAACATTGTTTATTGGACAAAGTTATAGCCCATACCTTTAATGATGGCTTTCGGCACTCGTCCTTTGTGTATTCTGTAGGAATTGCCGACACACCCACATGCTGCAGGCTCAATGCCTCGTTTATGACTGTCCGCATGCTTACTGAAAACTACCGTGCAGAGCCTGCTCGTGCAATGAAAAAAGGCCACAAGTGGGCTTTTTAGGTGGATATTCAGGGCCGTATGATGTCAACTGGCGAACTGTTTTGCTGTATTGCTCTTCTTCTTTGCAGCCATGACAAGCATAAGTACAGAGTGTTGGGGCTATCTCAATGCTTTGCAGTTGACCATATTGAAAGCAGTGTACATTTGCATAACATTTGTTTAATTTCCGTGTGGAATTGTTTGAGTTGTAGATATTCATGTATTTAGTCCAGATTGTGCACCTTCTGCTTTTTCTGAAGACCTGATGGGTCAGGAAGACTTAATGCTGAGCCTGTCCATTGCAGAGATCCCTCGCATGAGATAGGCATACTGCCTAGTGTAGTGGCATTTTTACATGAGAATCCACCTGGCGGTTGTGTGACCCTGTCGTCACTAAACGTTGCAGCTGGCAGGCAGGCCGATGACATCGTCAACTGGCTGAAGAAACGCACCGGTCCATCGGTTGCCACGCTGGCTGATGTCACCCAGGCGGAGTCTCTAATTGCTGACAGTGAGGTGGCGGTTATTGGCTTCTTTAAGGTGAGACACTCCACCTATTTATTTGAAAGGAAACATTTTTTTCGGGTCAAAATGAGCTTTGTTCAGACCTTCCTCAATGTGAACGTTTCACATTAAATTTACATTCCATAAATGAAAAACTATTCAGTTTTGTTTCAACACTAGCTATTCTGTTTTGTTTTAACACTGAGAATAAGAAATCTTACAGGATTTCAAATCTTGCAAGTACAACATTTTGATTCCACTTGGTAACGTCACTCTTGAATAGTGTTCATGGTAAATGAATGTCAAAGTTCTAAATATGAAATTGGGCCACTTTCAACAAATCATAACCACATTTATGAACACAGGGAAGAGACACCTGTGTTCAAAACTGTCAAATTATTGTATGGTAAATTAAGGGTGGGGGGAAAAAAAGATGCTGCTTGGTACGCGATATTTCAACATGGAGATACTGTATCAATACACATACGGCAAGTATCGCAATACTTTCTTTATTTTTATTTATTGCGCATGATAATTTAACTAATATCTGAAATGTTCATGTCAGTTAGTCTGCTTAACAATAATGTTTTGCAGCAATACAATTTGTTAGATACAAACCAATGTTGACATAAATTTCCTTTTAAGACATCATTTGAAGTTGGCAAAAGTAATACATTGCAACATATCGCAATATTTTTTAAATCTCAATGTATCGTGGCATAACTATTGTGATAATATTGTATCGTGGGGCCTCTGGTGAGTCCCACCCCTATGGTAAACCAACCTCAAATCAGTCTTGCATTTTAACATAATGAACATATGGAAACTGTTGCATTTTCTTAACCTACACTTTCCTTGTCAAATTTTCCATTATAGGATGCAGAGTCTGAAGGTGCCAAGGCCTTTGAAAAGGCAGCAGAAGCTATAGATGAAATTCCATTTGGCATGACTTCAGATGAGGCGGTGTACTTAAAGCTTGATGTGTCAAAGGATGGCGTCGTCCTTTTCAAGAAGGTAACTTCACATTTGCATTGAACAATATGTTTTGGAGACCCTTAATAGTATAGATGTCAAATGTAGAATAACCACTTCCCAATATCAAGTCTTGAAAAACTGGTATGTTAAAAATCAATGCATAAAATGTGAAATGCATCTTGGCTGGCAACAAGATTGGTTGGTGCACACATCTAATGTGTTAGCACATGTAAACACAATCAATTCCTATCACCCTTTATTACACAACAAGCCAGTAATACATGCTCACATGGGTATGAGCACGTAGACTTGTTGATGACAGCCTGATACTTAATGACCCATGGCTCAGCCAGGCTATGTGATCCTGTTGACCTCATATCTACGACACTCTAGCACCTCTGATTCTAATCTGGGCCTTTGGGGTCCTCCTTTGCAATGGGGCTTGTGACTGCTATAAAGATCTTGGCCGGTTCTTGTATGATGAGCTCAACATAAAGGAACTGTGCCTTGCTAAACAGCATGCAAGCTGGTAACTCTTTTAACCAGTCTAATTGAGAAATTACATCTTAATGTGAACAAACTAGTGTTTATGTCACTGTTTCTTACTTAATTATTGGTCTGGAATGTTTCAATGGATTTTATTTTACTCCAGATATGGACTCTACAATCTCTTGATGAGTGCATCAAAGCTTGTCTACTTATCAGCAAATGCATATTTTGATTTTAATCACCATGCAGATTGGCTGGATTTTGTTCAAAGTCCAAATAAAAACCGTATAAATAAGGGCCCTATTGATATTAAATTTGTTAGTGATGGAAGGGATCTTTACTTTAACGGAACTGTATGCAGATAAAACATTAAAATAATTGATACTCTTAAAACAAATTATAAGGCAATTTACGATGTCACAAATTTTCATTATGTAATATCTAAACGTACAATGCATGATGTTTTTAAAATGATCTGATCTAATAATCCCAAGTCATGAGTTGAAAATTGTACATTTACACAATTAGTAGATGCTTGTATTAAATGAAATTTAATATCCAAGTAGGTTATTATAGCGGTGGAAGTATATTTTCCCTGCATTAGCTGCATTGATAGGCAACATCTCACCTGCAAGGTACCTCAAAATTAGCCTTGCGAAACCATCCTGATCTCGCAAGCTTCAGTTTTATTTCACCATGAGAATCAGTCTGGAAAGCCTCGGAATCATTTTAAGTGGCATTTGCAATCTTGTCACTGAAGTGGTACACAATGTTACACTCTATTTCCCAGGTCAACAAATGACTTCAAACTCTGGTAGAGGGCCAATGCATCACAAAGTCGGTCAATAGCGGATTATTGTGCCTCTTAGCTCCTCCTCCTCCGTTCTAGTATAAATAATGTTTATGTAAAACTTCTGTAATGAAATTTGATGCAAAATGTCCACAAACCTTTAAGTTTAATTTCAGAAATGTACAAGATCTGTAATCCTGTTAAAACGCTGTATTAGCCTGTATTAAGGGTTCTCCTAATGAATTGGTTAAACATGGTGCTGCTCTCATCAGTTTGCCATTGTTGTCTTGACAGTTAATCTTCTGTGTTGTAACCCTGCTGACACGTTGACACTGTTATAGAAACGCAGGATTTCAGTGAACAGCTGGAGGTCGGTCACCTGTTTGTCTGTAATTTGATCTGTTGGCTTGAGGTTCATTGCAAACCCTGCCAGGTCGAACGAATGCACCCACCAAAGTCAGACATGGCATTGTCTTAAAGTTTTAACAGGGTGTTCTAGTAACAGGGTTACTAGAACACTTTGAGTTTGTCTTTACTTCCCAAGCAGATTGTGTGCCTGCATGCGTGCGTGCGTGTGTGTGCGCGTAACATACATGACAATATATGGAAAATAAGCACAAATGCTCTTCCCTGCTAAACCTTTGTCATGGCTCTGGCCCACAGTTTGATGAGGGACGCAATACTTTTGATGGAGAGCTGACGAAAGAGAACCTCTTGGCATTCATCAAAGCCAATCAGCTTCCTCTGGTCATTGAGTTCACAGAGCAAGTACGTGAATTTTTATTTTAAGACTTTGTGAAAAGGTTGCATTTCCATAAATGGCTTTGATAGTCATTATTGACAATGCTATTTGAATATAATTCAGACAAATCTGGTATAATTTACTGATGGTACCTGCTTCTTTTTTTTGGTGCCTACCACCATATCTAACATATCACAAACATGTCTATTTCAAACAAATTAATTTTACTTATTTTCTACAGACCGCCCCTAAAATCTTCGGTGGAGAAATCAAGTCCCACATCCTTATGTTCGTCCAGAAGACCGCTTCAGACTTCCAGGAAAAAATGGACCAGTTTAAAATGGCTGCAGAGGGGTTCAAGGGTCAGGTCAGCGGGAAACTTAAAGTATTTATCTAAATTGCTGTAAAATAAAAGGGAAACATTGTACCATGTAGTCTTCTGATTTGGGTAACATTTAATCATTTTGGGTGAATAACTGTCTCTTTGCAGATTCTGTTCATTTTCATCGACAGCGACATTGAGGACAACCAACGCATCCTGGAATTCTTTGGCCTGAAGAAGGAAGAGTGCCCCACCATTCGCCTCATCACCCTGGAGGACGAGATGACCAAGTACAAGCCCGAGAACAACGCCATCACTGCCGAAAGCATCACTGAGTTCTGCACGCGTTTCACAGAGGGCAAACTCAAGGTGAGAGTGCCAGCATGATGTATTCCTTATGTAATGCAGGAGGGTCACAGAATCTAATATACCGGGTTTCTTTTATATGCGGAACTTAATATATTGTGTAGGTAATGGGGTGTAAGAAAATATCGATACACATGAGTTTTGTTTTATGTTGCACAACAGAACGCAATTTTGCTAAATTTATTTGTAAAACGGACCATGTACAAAATACATTCTCCTGAAAAAGAGGAAAGATACTCTCTGCAGTCCCTGAGCAAGTTTACAGTAGTGCTTTGCCGCGATGTCACAGTATTGCTGTGACGGTTTTCCACAACTTCACAATTTATCGCCTTTCTTACAGTATTGCAATGTAGCGAATCGTTATTCATATCGCATTGCCAGATTCTTGCCAAAACACAATCCTAATGGTATAACGCCTAGTGCCATTGGTGACAGAATGTTAGGTGTGTGTCTTGAAGGTAGGTATGATTGTTTTTTTTGCTTACCTTGAGATTTCCAATTGCACAACATTGACTGTTAACTGCTTGCAAATCTCTTGTTGACCCAGGCTCACCTCATGAGCCAGGACATCCCTGAAGACTGGGACAAAAACCCCGTCAAAATCCTGGTCGGCAAAAACTTTGAAGAAGTTGTCTTCGATCCCACAAAGAACGTCTTTGTGGAATTCTGTAAGAACCGTTCAGCTTTTTAGTATTGAATGTAGATCACTTTGTGATCAAATGTATTGGTGCCTTAGTTTTACCGTGATTCATTGCATGCATTGACTCTTTCTCATTCTCTCTATGCCTGTGCTAAACTCTAATTCCACAAAGTTATTGACAGGCTTTCAGCAAAGTCATACCAATTTGTGATCTCTTTAATTAATATTTAATAGTGTTCTACATCTAAATGTGCTCTTTTAGTAGAATTTTGCATTGCTGGGCTTTATTATCCTACCGAAATGCTTCAAAGGGCATTAAACTGAAATGAGCTAGAGACACTGTATAATATCCTGTAAAATATGGGGACACAATTACATGAGGTCCATCAACATACATCCTCCATTTTAAACAAATACTGGGCAGTTGGTATTCTGATTTTAAGATGTGTTTAATTTTACAAGTTACGCTACACATAATAGATGCACTAAATGTGTTTATTTTGAGTCCAATGCCCTGCTGATAAATTATTGTGAAATGGGAGGTTTTGGCCACTATGAATTAAACTTCTGAATCCCCACACTGATATTTAAAGTGGTATTGAGCATGTAAACCTGTGAGGGCGTTCTACAGAACTTGAATAGCTGCATTTTAAGTATTTTATTTAAAAATTGTTTTTGGATTTTGAGTAAATCTAATTTTTTACTTTTTTTGCTTCATGGTCCCCCACCCGGACATCACATTTGATGCTTAAGAACAATCTTCCTCTCCAAATGTAGATGCACCCTGGTGTGGACACTGCAAGCAGCTGGCCCCCATCTGGGACAAGCTGGGAGAGCAGTATCAAGACAATGCTGATATTATAGTAGCCAAGATGGATTCCACAGTCAACGAGATCGAAACAGTCAAGGTCCACAGTTTCCCCACACTCAAGTTCTTCCCCGCAACAGACGATCGCAAGGTGAGTTTACATGTCGTCGTCTCTCTACCCTGCAGCTGAAAAGAAGAATGTTTTCAGTGACTACTGGTCAATCTTAAATGGATATTTTGAAAGTGTGTATTGTCATTTTTGCGCAATTGAAAGTGTGTTATGGTTGTGTAGGTCATCCCTAATAATTGCAGCAGGCCCACCTACAATTCCACTGGTCAACATTGACTTAAAAAGGCCCAAATCTGTAGTATCTTGGTGTGCTGAACACGAATATAACATGAAACCTTTTGATTGGCTCTCATTTTGAAGATATTTCATATAGTTCATGTTCTGTTTCACCGTGTAAATGTATCCAGTAGGACTTCAACAACATCCTAAATAAGCCTAGAATGATGTAATATTGCATCGCATTAAATAATGCCATCATGCACACATCATCCAGAGTTGCTTGCATCATTTTCAGATGCAATGCAATACTACTGCCAGGCGGCTGCTGAAGTAAGCTGACGTCAGCAGTGTACTATATAAAGCCCAGTTGTAAAAGTTGAGCATTTAAAATATTTCAGACTTTGTGCGAGACTACTGTTGCATACAACTGTTATTTTATCAATTTAGGTACAATGCAGAACAGTAATGCTAATTACATGAATTTATTGCAGATTACTAAAGTAAAGGAGCAAATTTTGCAATTTCACTGTCATATTTGTGTTGAGGACATAAAAATGTATAAGAAATTACACTTTTATTTCAGTAACATGACTTTTGTAAAAACGTGTTGACCAGCGTTAATAAAGCATCTCTATTTGGCAACACCAGTGTCCTTGGCTGGGGGGAGAGCCAACCTGTAGCCTGGCCAAGGAAACCTCTTGTTGGCCTTTGTTTGAGGGCTGAAATGTTTTATCTCACTAGCACACAGAGGCAAAGCAGGTTTTAGTGACCGCAGACTAAGTGAAATGGCTTCATTCATAATAGTTGCTCACGGGTAAGCTTGCTGGCACCTGCTTAAGGCGGGACGCGGCTGTGCGGTGAACACAGCCACCGGCTTGGCTGCAGGTGCTCCGTGCATCTCACAGCTGTGCGACGCACTCCGTCACACCGGCTCCCTTGTTTGTGCACTACAGGTGATCGACTACAATGGGGAGAGAACACTGGAGGGTTTCACGAAGTTCCTGGAGAGCGGAGGCACGGAGGGTGGCGCACCGTCTGCTGATGAGGAGGAGTTGGACGTAAGTTTGCATCTCTGAGACATCGTTTCACATATACATGCTGATAAAGACTTTAAATGGCCACTAGAGATTTAGTACTGGTAGAAATGTCAATTGAACTGGAATAACAAAAGTGTGCAAAACGGTGTTAGTAGTTCTGTATTCCAGAAATGTTACTGTAGCGCGTAAAGATGCCCAAAACTGTTTCTGAAGGATATTATCTGTAATCTTTTTCCGTAAACCGAATACTCACTCGATTTCTATAAGAGCTTTGTCTTGTTAATCAGCAGACTCTCCCAGATATGTCTCAATGTTTTTTATACGTGTGTGAGAATTGATAAAACTGTCTTGAAGGAATAGTCAGTCATTTTCAAAGAGTTTAAGATGGCGGCAGCGAAGCCGGTTGAAGGCCTAAAAGTGTTTTCTCCACTTACCAATGAACCTTTGACTGGAGTCTAAACATCATGAGGATTTGTATTATGGAAGTCCTAGTTTTATTTCTAGGGGTGCACTCACTGGGGTGCACTGATAAATGTAGCGGTTTTATTTGTGGCGATAATATGCACGCGCTACGGATGTCATGTTCATGCAGCA
>JAODLL010041263.1:0-20950 GCA_026546735.1 Forbesichthys agassizii
TTGCTGCCTCTCAGTCCATTGACGGCACTATTTTTTCAGATCGGAGCATAGTTATAGGTATATTTTTCCGAGTCGACAATACATTCAGCAAATCGACGTATTTACGTAACCGGTGGCGTCGGTTACGCCGACTAATCGTCCCAGCACTAGCCACAGCCCTAGGTGCTATAACGCAATATATGAGCATGTCTACTTCCACAGTAGACCACAAATAAACACACAGACGCAGTTTCCTCTATTTCTAATATGTGTAGTGTGTCCATGTAAAATGTCAACTTTTGGCTGTTTTCAAGAGCTCTCCCGTGTACACTCTTCTAACTGCTCAGTATCTGCGTTCCTGTCACAGTGACTGAATGTTCCGTGTGTTTTACGTGTTTTGATGATTATATTAGCGTGACCTACTTCACCTACATTCATATCAAACCCAGTGCAGCCATAACGGACCCAGCCAGCACAATGATAAATCGCCCAGGAAGGAACGTTGGCACATGGTGTCAGGGGAAATGTTCTCGTTTCTCTCTTTATTTTACATTTTTTTTCTGTCAACGGACACACACACAGGGAGAAAGACTTGGCCACTGTCGGGGTCAGGCTATAACTGAAAGCTTTCTTCCCCTCTATGGTGCGTTCATGTTTTGTTATCCTCCATCACGTGAAAGCCACACGCTGTTTGCTGCGACCGCCGCGTCTCACGCTCTTTCATTTAAGAATGATGTGCGCGTGTGTGTGTGTTCTGCTGTCCCTGACAGCGACCCCGCCCCACTGTTTCCTGTCACGCCACAGGGCCTATGAAGGGAAGGCGTAGGTCAAGCTCTCCTCGCTGCTCCCTGCTCCTCGCTGCTCCCAGCGAGACATGCCTCTGAGTCAAGGATAGCGGGGGGGGGGCCCAGGGGTCAAACGCACCCCTCAAATCCCACATGCGTCCGAGGGAAGGATGCAGTGGCCTATATTTCGCTTTTAATGTGAAACTCTCATTTCCAAGGGGCTTTGTCCCTGTGGGATAGTCCGATGCCCTGCTTAGTGGACGTGAAATTGGAGTCCAGCTCCGCACTCGACACCTGTTTGCGTGTGTTGACCCCCCCCCCCCCCCTTTCCTTCTTCAAGGGAAGGGGGGGGCGTCTATTGATGGCACTGACCTCCTAGCCCAAGCCAGTGACTGTTGAGTGTCACTGACTTCTCTTGGTAATTGGAAGAGCATTGGCCTGTACAGTTCACGTGTTCCGGTTGGATGGCAATTCGCTGAAGCCAAAGCAAAATATTGATGAATCAGTGGATTGTTTTGCCCCCATTCCCTTCCCCCAACACACACTTGGAGTTACCGTGCAATATAATGCCTTCCGTGAAGCTTCCCTCTTGCCACGGCTCTACTGTATTAGAGATCTACTGTATGAGTCGTGCACGTGCCCTGTCTGTAAGTGAGAGCAGCACTGCTCAAACGTGATGAGATATCCCGCTAACACAGGCAATATTGACCCCTGGCAATGGCCGTCCATCAACCGTGTTGGCCCCCAGTCAATATCCTTTACACGGCTATGTCAACAAATCACACCTTCAAACCTACGAGAACAACAAGAGAAGGAGGGGGTGGGGGGCGGATGGCATGGCAGCAGTTCACGGAGAGATTAAAGGAGACATTGTAGGGTATGAGGAAAATGCCTGTTTTGTTTGGGGAGGTTAAAGCGAAGAGCGGTGAATTAGAGATGGTCTGGAAGTCCGAGTGGCTAATGGAATCAGGGAGGCATGGGGGGGTGAGAGGCGAGGACTGGAACGCAAAAGGGGTGAGAGACGAGAGGTGAAGAAGATCCAGTGTCGTCTAATCGTGAACAATAGCAGGACATGAGACAATGCACGACATGCTTGTATTTTTAATTTGCTAATGAGTCGGTCAGCGTAGGCCGCCACTGGCCTCTGTGTACATTGGCGTTACTGGAGAAAGCGGTGAGATATTAACAATGGTCTGTAACCGGGAGAGACAGCAGAGGTTCGTGTGCGTGTGCGTGTGCGTGTGTGCGTGTGTGTGTGCGTGCGCGCGTGCGCAGCAGTGGATCAATTGCAGCCGTATTGCCCGTTGTCTTACTGTGCAGCAAATGGCCAGTGGTCTGCAGGGGGCGTCGTCTGTTTGGACTGTTTTAATAACTCGTACTTTTCAGCAATGCCCCCCACCCCCCACCAAATCTTTCCTTCTGTCCGCTCTTTGTTTTCCCCCCATCTGCCTGCTTCTTTCTCTCTTATTCTTTCACATTTCGCTCTCTTATTGTACTCGTGTTTCTTGGCTTGCGCCCTCTCGAACGTCCGCCTCGGGCTTCTTTCAGAGAGGGAGAGAGAGGGGGGGAGAGAATAAAAGTGTGATATATATTACACGTCTGTTCCAATCCAACATGGCCATTCATCAGAGGGTTTCCAGTGACAGGCCATCGCCAGCTCCACACCCCTCAGCAGGCTGCCTGTGGCCCAGGAGCCTTCTCTTTTGGGGGGGTCGCCCGACCACCTCCAAATAGCCCCAGCAAAACAATATCTATATATTTATTACATTTTCACTCAATACCTGCCGTGCTGTAAAACAATCTCATATTTAACAATCAACTCAACTTTTTTTTTTACTTTAACACCCACCACCTACCTCGGTTTCTCATATCTTTCTTTATTTCTCCTTTTCAGCATTTTTGAGTGTCGTATTTTATTTATTTTTTATATTATTTATTTTGTCTTCTCTCTCACTTTCATTTTTTGGCACACACTTGTGCGTGTGTGTGTGCGCGCGCGCATGTGTTTTACACTTTCGATCTCTTTCTTTTCACATTGTGTATCGATGAAATTGGATTTTGCTGCTCTCCCACAGGGGACAATCGCAGCAGCAATTGCAATTTGAAAGTTGCACAGCATTCTGGGAGGAGGAAGTGAAAGGACGATGGTGTCCCCCCACTCCCCCCACCCCACATAATGACTTCTATCCCCTTCAATATTCTCCCTGATCTCCATCACACTATTTTCCCCTTGCCACTTCTTTTTCACACCTCGCTCTCTCTCCCCCCCCTCCCCCCCCTCCCCCCCCATATCCCCTTCCTCCCCCCATCCTGAACTCGCTGGCACCGTGGGACTGGCACCATGGGGCTATTGCCGCGGTGCCAGTCTTTCAGCAGGAGACACGGTGACCCATAGCGACGACATGACTGCCGGGCCTCGGTTGAATTGTGACGTCTGATACGAGAGCTCACACTAACACGAGAAGGAATTGGCAGTGCACATTGTTGTTTGGATGTTAGGCTCGTTTTCTTTCCCTTCTCATATGTAACAAATGGTTAAGGAAAGAGTTGGGGAAGCAGTGATGGAGTGTACATGCTTGAGGTTTAATAAGCTAGTAAGAACTAGCTGTTTTTATTCATTAAACATTTATACACACATGCGCTTACGGTCTCTCACACTGACTGTTTAATAGACATAATGGAGCATGTATGGGGCGACAAGTGGCGCGGTGGTAGAGCGGGGTCATAGGTGATCAAGATCTCGCTGGTTGGAACCCCACTAACACCTCACCTCAAGTGTCGAGGTGTCCTTGAGCAAGACACCTAACTCTGCTCCCGGTTGTCATGTGTCTCCTTCCATGACATCATCGGTGTATGAATTTGTGTGTGAATGGGTGAATGTGAGGCAAATAATATAAATGAAGTCCATCCATGTACAACGCACATTAGTATGGGACACACAATCACAGTCTATTAAAATCTGTTGGTTTTTAGCCTGATGCAAAACAGTTTCTAGCGACTGTAGGGTGAATTGTCTTCCCTGATTAGTAGTACTTCCCTAATCTGAGCAAGCAGCAAGCACTTAAAAGATAACAATTATTCTTAAATTCCTGACTGTATCCTCTCCATAAGACGCAATAATGTTGAGGGTTGTTTCCTCAAAAGCATTCTTCTAAAATGTCTACACAGCTGGCCGAAGTGTTCAATACATATACGCTGTAATGCAAAATAGTATGGCATAATGTCTTGTTATAAGTGCTTGTTTTTTTTTTTTTTACAAACTTCAAACTAGTTGAAGAGCTTCAGCAGTGGCTAAGCAGCCTTAATCATTCTCTGCGTAGATCTTCGGCTCTTTCCTTTTAAATAGAGCAGGATATTCTGCACCGTCAACACTATACCTGTGCAGGCCACGCTCCATAATGGGCGTGCTTGCTTGCTTGTTGCAGCGCCAACCTGGTGCACAGTCATCCCCGCTGGCGCCGTAGAGCCGCAATGGCAGCAGCGATGGGGTTTCTCTCCGCTCCGGGCCTTCTGCGCTGCACGAGATAAGACAGCGAAAGCCATCAGCGCACGGAATAATTTGTTTTACTCATTAAAAATTTTGAGGGTTTTTTTTCTCTCTCTAAATTGCACAGAAGTCTGTCAGGGTGTAGCTTCTATCTCCTCTATATCACTAGAATGCATTAGCAATAATGACTTCATTTGTCTATGACACCCCCACCAGCATTTTTGCTCGTCTCCGGATGAGCTGCAAAAACCCTATTGAGAAATAAACAGGTGGAACACGATTCTCCTTGTGGTACCTGGCCTGTTTTCTATGTAGACACGAGCTTCACCATTCTCTTGCTATGGAGCATAATTAACAAAAATCAAGGAGCCATTTCTTTCCTTGTGGTTGAAGTCAAGCGAGTTTGTCTTCTCCATCCCCTCTCCTTTCGATTCCAAAAAATAGTTTCTTCTCTTTCATCCTCTGCCTTAATAGCAGGTCATTAGTGCTCTTTAAATCAGTTTGGAGAAACGGCACAAAATCACAATTTGGGACCTCTCAGTAATCACGCGACAACAGCCCCCTACAAATGACCTAATCTGGCAGCGGCCGTGTGTGTGCATGCGCTTGGTCTGTCCACCTGTGTGTGTGTGTGTGTGTTTGCGCGTGCGTGCGTGCGTGTCCGTTAATATATATCCACGTGTCGGGAACGGCTCCTGCAATCACTGTCACGGGTGGCCTTTTGTGCTCTTGGTTGGATTAGAGCACTGATTAGTGGCAGCGCTGCATTTAGGCAGGTATCATTACCATGTACTTAATATTCCAAACAGACAGACAACACATTTTCTTCCCCTCTCTCTCCCTGTCTCTCTTATAATGGAACTCCGCCTCAACTTTCTTTGACTTAATCTGCTGATAACCTTCTCCATTGGTAATAGAAACCCTGACGTGCAGCTGGGATTGGAGAAAAGCATTGAGCGGGGAGGGTCATGCATATTTTGCATGTCTGCATTTAACCCTTAATCCATATCACTATAGGCCCGTGAGACAATTATAAGTGTCCGCCCAACTTTCTATCAATCGCTCTGTCAGCGATGTCATGTCCCATCTCCTTCCAGTTCTATAACATGGCGAGCATTGATCTGCCCTGCCGCTCTGTTCATTCCCATTGATCTGCTCCCATCCATGATGAATGGATCTCCTAATAGGATGTTCAGGGGAAGCAGGCAGAACTGGATGCAGCAGAAGAGAGCACTTGGTTTACCACACTGGGCTGATGTGTACCGTCTTGTTTGGCCTGTGCTTTTCACACTAAACCTTCACCAGCCTTGGCTAACAGGAGACTATGGTTACGCAACATTACCTTTTCTTTTTTTTTCTTTTTTTCTTTCTTATTTTGTTTTATCCTTTAATAATCAGTGACAGTTTGAGCTAACGTTTTCCGCAAAGCAATGTCAGGTAGCTGACAAAAAGGTGAGCCTCTTTGCTGAAGTTGTAAAACCTCACTCAACCCGCAAATCCCGGGGCTGTAAAGTTGAAGGGCCAGGTTCTTGTGAAAGCCCTTCTAGATCCTTTGAGAATGGAGTGGACTGTTTCCAGAAAAATGTAGAACCTGACTAATTCTGCTCAGATGTTGAGGGTATACACACTATATGGAAATACCCTGCCTGCAATGTCTAATGATACTAGATTATATGCACTCTATCCGTTAAAGGACCCATTCCATGAAAACCAAGTATTTCTAGGTTTTGCCATTAGCAATGTCGATGTGACACGGACAAGTGCTTGGCGTTTTCAACGTGGACTGTTAGCTCTCTGGTCTGTATTTGCCATAAAAGGAAAAAAGTCAGAGAAACAGGCGTATAAGAAAAGAGTGTGTATGTTATGTAGATTACTACAGACAGTTTGTTTGGTAACGCCCCTATATGATATAGCCAAGTTTAATGTTCAACATTTGCAGGTGATCAAATCTGTAAATCTAGTTTTTGATACAGTAACTGGTAGGCTACCGTAGCATGAAAACAACTCGAGGCATATTATCAAGAGTGATGCACTGCGCACATCAATAACTACATAATATTAATATAGGCTATTTTTCAGTAACAGTAAATTGATTATAAATAGGCTGCTTAAATAATGTTGTGTTTATTTACTTAAAGGAACACTATGTAAGATTTAGAAGGATTCATTAGCAGAAACTGAATATAATATTCACAAATATGTATTTATTAGTGTATAATCACAGGTAACAAATAATCGTAATATTTCTGTAAGCTTGTAATTAACAATAAATACATACATAGTATGGGTCGCACATAACGGGGCTGCCATGTTGCGCCACCACCATGTTTACTACAGTAGTGCAGAACGGACAAACTGAATGCTGGCTCGAGAGTATGGTGGCTTGTTCGATTAAAAGCAACAGTCACTGAAAACAGACATCTGTTATCTGAGAGTCGTGGTTGTGATGGTGCTTTTACACATAATCTATGTGGTATTTTCACCTAAGATTGTAAACTACATTGCATTGAGAAGTCAAAGAACTGTGTCAACAAGTGAAAAGGAGCATGCAGTTACTCCTTTAAAGGTGGAGTTAGCGATGCTAGAGAAAGATTGTTGGCACTTCAACTCAACATCCAAACTTTCAGCGCTTTGGCGTCAAATTTGGATGTGCATTGCCAAGGCTGGAATGGTGTTGTAAGGTGCGGTCTGCACCCCTTTGTTTATGTTCCCATTTACAAAGCCAGGGCTGGGTAGGAACACCCTAATTATTTTCTGCAAACACACACACACACTATTCCCTGAATTTGACAGTGTGAGTGTATTGGATTAGAATCACTTACTTCACATTTTTAAGTATGGCTTTCAGAATTGTAGACCCGTTCTGTCACTTCTGGGGCACAAATGCGCATGATGTCTTGCTGAAGGTCAATAAACCGCAGCTTCACAGAGCACTATAAACCTTCCATGGGCTGTGTTATATGGCTGCGTTTGAGGAGGTAATGCAGGTTGAGTGGTCGCGCTGCATGTTGGTTTGCTATAGGTCACCAGGGAGTTGGGACCGGTCGACTGTAGGTTGTCAACGGTGACCTGATTGACCCTGCAGGATTGCTGCCTGCTATTACAGAAGCTTACTGGGAAGGGCAAGCATGCCGCACACACCCACACATACAGTACATACACAATACTCAGGCTCAAATAAATGGACTGATGGTAGTCTGTACATTTTCCATGCATACAGCCCTCCTACAAGCACAGACGCAGTCACTTGCAGGTTGCACACTCGAAGCCATGCGGCCCACACATATTGCCAAGTCAGGCCGCTATCGGCTTGTTTAGCAATAGCGCAGCCATTTGAAGAAATGAACTTTTGCCCTACTAATAAAGCCATGCCCTCAATTTTCCCCTCCGTAAAGTTGAAATGGAGTTTGGGAGATGAGGCAAGGTGTTGTTCTCTTGCCTGCACCATCAATAGACCTGTGAGCTATCAGATGGAAAGGGAATTGACTTGTCTTGAAATTCTCCAACTAAAACCGGACAACGACGACGACAACGCTTCGTTTAACGTCGGTTTGATTTTCCTCATTGCTCATTTTGTTCTTTCCATCTTTCTCTCACCCTCCAGAGTGCTGAATTCTACAAGGTCACTACCGAGAAATATCACAAGGCTGCAGACCAAGTCAGTGCCAAGTACAAGTAAGTTTGACTAAAACTTACTATGTACAGTATGTCTAATAACAATACATGCAAAATATCAGTAACATAATGAACGTGCATCTAAATATAAAAGCCTATTTGAGCCATTGAAAACAGCCATATGTGTGTTCTGCTGCCTCATGTGGTCATGTTAATGACACAATAAGAATACATTTGTATAATTAAGGCTTCCACTGTGCTCTCTGAATTCATCAGTGTGATAGGAGTGACTGCTTAGATAACACTTAGCTAAACGTGACAGCAGTTGAGCTATAACCGCTGAAAGATCTTCTGATAGACTGAAATATTATGCCATTCTCTGCAGAGACTTAACGGTAGGCTACTTTTCTTGTTTACATTTTACCCCATCCCTAACTCCAGACATAAATCAAAAACATTTTAAACTTCATCCAAGTCCAGGTCTGTCTTCAGTACACCTTGCTGCTAAAGCACACCATTGTAATAATTCTATTAACAGAGGAGGTTGTATTAACCTGTCAATGATGTAGCACATTAGCATAGCCCACATGTACAGCACATGTAACCAAATAGGAGGCGCAAGTGGGTTCCATCTGTTTTCTTAATAAGAAGCCATTAGGCTCCATTGTAATGTTGGGAAAGTGGATGAGGAGTCAACGGGAGGTGGGGCAAGACTGGGCCCTTGCTCTGCGGTCTTCTCTGGGGAGGCTAGCGTAATTACGTTAGCTCATCATTAGCCAGCGCTAACGCTGGGATCATTGTCTCCCTCAGAAATGCTGGAAAGTGATTAGCCTCGCCCACCGGGGCTTAAGCACTAGACTCGAGGAAGCTAGAGCTGAGACTTCCCAAATCACATTAAAGGGGGGGAGGGGAAAAAAAATATATACCGGAATAGCATTAGCGTGACAAGACAGCGCTAACTGCTAGCGAACGCTGGGCTAACGCGCGGGTAGTCATGTGACACAAGCCTTCATACAGAGAGTTGCGATTGGTTGATTGGATTACGGGAGGTGCATTAGCAGGGCTGTGATTGGATTAGAAAATGACGAGGAGGAATGGAAGGGAGGGAGTTTTGTGTAGTGCTGATAAAATGGCAGGAGCTTCTGGTGTTAGAAGACTTTGGTAGGGGAGAGAGAGAGAGCAAGCGAGATCTGAATAGAGGGTAATTGGGTTTCATTGGGTGTGTTCGGGGCCATCCTCGTTTGTGTGCAAGTTCTGATTCCATACTGATTTGTTTAGTATCAGATTTAGAACATGCTGCGTGCTCCATAAAGGTGATTGTGTATGTGATTCTCTTGTATATTGTCGCTCCAGGCAAGATTTGTACAGTAAATTCAACTTACTTGTTGTACTAAGATGGTCAATTGCATTTGCCTGTATTAGTTTTGCAGTCTTTCTCTCTCTTTCTCATCCCCTTCCCACCACCACCACCCTCAAAGAAAGCCCAGGAGAGATAAGATCCTATCTATCCTATGATGAATAATATGGAAGAGATACTTTGTCTCATAGCCTTTTGATTTCCTCCAAGTTTAAAATGTCTTCCAGAGATAGAATGGGGAAACACTGGACCAAGTATACATACTGTACATGATAGAATTACCATGAGTTTGATATGTTATAGAGAGACTCATTTAAATGTGTTTATTTCAGTGTCATTAAGAAAGGTGTTTCTAAGGTCCGGTTGATATACTTGTTACTGTCAAGGAGGGGTTTCTTGAAGTGGATCACTCAGTGACTAATGTAGAGTATGTTACAGTATGTGGTAGGAACAGTATTGTGTCTCTAAATGGGTTGAACCTCAGTTATCATTAGGGGCGACAGTGGTGCAGTGAGTAGAACAGGTGATCCAAAAGTCGCTGGTTCGATCTCTCACAAACACACACACACACACACACACACGAAGATGCAAATTCAGTAAACCTCTTCAAAGATCTTGTCGTACACCTACCTCAAGCTGGATAAAGTTGCAGCTATGAAACGCTGAGAGTTTCTGAGGAAAACACAGTCATTTCTTCAGATGACGCACATTATATTGTGAATATAGTGTAATGCCTGAGGTAAAATATATATTCCTTGATCAAATGAGATAAAGAACATTAAAGTTATGAGGAAAAGAATAATGTGCGCCATAACTGTCGACTGAGTACTGCCTCTGATTAATACGGTTTAGCATATGTGTTCTCCCACATAGAGCGAATAATCATGTAGAGCATTTCCCATACAGCACCTCAATAGACATTCATACAGTAGGCAGGTTTTTATTAGCTAATGTGTTGACGGCAACACTACAGGTGCCAGAGGCTTGAGCCATCTTTTATTCATACTTACTGACTATTGAGAAGCGTGTTTGCTGTGCCACCCAGCCGAGGCTCGCGCTCCGTTTTTTAAAAATTTTTTTTTTTATCAGCGGCGACCAATTTCAAGACCAACATGTTTATTCAACTCTGACACACCGTCACAGTGTCGGGTCCTGAATGTATGACCTTTACTGCACTACACGCGCGTCTTACCTGTTGGTGTGTGTGAGTGCGTGCAGTGACCCAGTGGGGCTTTAGCTTCAAATGCGGTCCTGACAGGCGTGGAGCGGAATGATAGATGTGAGATTAGGCAAAAAGATGGAAGCGGAGGGGGGAAAAAAATAGAAAAGGCCGTTAGCGCAGGCACACAGGCCGGCTGTCAGCGGTAACCTTTGGTAAGGTTTGGGGGCTGCTTTGATGAAGACGGTCACTCTGTGTTTATCCCGGCCTCCCCTCCTACCAACACCAGCACCACCCCCTGCAGTGCTGGGGATTGAACCAGGAAGGTTACACGGTGGTAAAGGCTGGCTTTGACACGGCCATCTAATAATAAAGGGCTGAGCCCTCTTCCTCTAACCCGCCGAGGGTCCCTCTGCGTACGGTGGACCCGGCCGGGGCATTTTCTCCTCCGCTGTGACATTTGTCACGCGATCGGCAGGGACGAGGTGGGGAGCTCGGGCTCTTGTTGGTCACGCGGTCCACAGAGAGACTGCTGAACGTTGCAGTTGGCATCACGTGCCCTTGTGTTTGCAGGTGCACTCTGTCTGTCTGAAAATGTACTGCATGTACACACCGTAGTATTTAGGAGCAGCTTAGGAGCATTAGGGATGCATTTATCGATCGGCAGGAGATCGGAATCGGACGATTTCCACTCAAAATACGCTCGATTGGCAGCTCGATTTTCCTTTCTAATTACTAAACCGGTCTTTGTTGTCAGTTAAATGGCAGTCAGTTCACAATTAGTTTGACCTTTTATTGATTTCATGCATTTACCTGGATTAAAAATGTATCTTAAATTCCTAAATAATATATATATAAAAAGCAGAATCTGTATTAGTTGGTTTTACAGACTGAAAATATGGCAATCTGTTTTGGCGAAAAAATAAACATATCTGTGTATCACTATTAGGCATCTTCTTGTCTGTCATGGACACAACCCATTACTTTTTAATTCCAGTTAAACACCAGCATCAACATTCTGAAGACCGGGTCTGACTTCCTTGACAATCATATTCATCCATTATTTGTGCATATTCCTATTTACGCCATCTTTATCAAGTACTTGATAAAGATACTTGGTTTCAGTACGCCACGGCTATGATGCTCCGAACCCCCTGTGAGGTGAGGGTTAACCAACCGCTGTAGCTAGGCAACCCTGTCTGACCCAGGGACAAGATGGTGGCAGCCCCACAGCCCCACAGCAGACAGACGTCGATAACTGATTTTAAAAGCTCTTGTTGGCTTTAAGAGCTTCCCTTTGCCGGTCTTGATAAGGACACGAATGTCTTGTGACATGTGTGGGCATACATACATAGACATGTACACACACAGAGGCACAAAGGCTTTTAGTAGCTGAATTAGTTACTTTACAGCATTGTAAATGGCTGTACAGACCACTTTATTCTTTTATGTATTTGTTTTTGACTGCCGACTGGTTTTTGCCAGTTCCAGAGCTGAAGATGATGTTTATTACCCTCCGACTTCATATCTAAAGAGCATCTTCTCTGTGTGTATGCGTGTGTGCCTGCGTCGAGGGGTCAATAATGACTTGCACACACGCTCCCCCTCCTTTCATTTGGCCCCGTTCCCCTTCATCTGTCCAGGGGTGCACTTAGGGCCAGCGTTTACTCTTTGTTTACATCTGTCTGTCTGTCTGCTGTCCCTGTCATTGCTCTTCCCTGTGGTCCTCTCTCTCTGGCGTTTGATGGATTCCTCTGTGTTTGGGGGGAGGGGGCAGAGGGGTCACCCAGGTCCTTCCTTAAAAATCGGTATGAAGTGCAGCGCCTTGTCATTTTTCTCCCTAACTGGGTCATTTGTTCTTATTTTTTGCGCCACAGCCCCCCAAACCCATCCCGAGGCCTGTCTTAACTAACAGGAGGGCTTTTTAAGAGGGAACCAGCATCCACCCCTTAACCCTATTAATCCCTAAGTGGACCCAAATGATGATACATAGACAATGTGGCCAGTGAGAACTCAATCTGGGGTAATCCATACGGACAATGTTACATGCGTGCGTGCGCGTTGCAGCCCTTATTCCATGTCCATTCTAACGTCGTATTATTATTATGACGGATGAACGTATGTCTGTCTATACGCCACGTCCAGCCAGTGAGGCACGCACGTCCTTAACAGAGATCTACGGAGCTCTCTCTTACCCTTACAGCTGAGGACGTTCTCGGCAGGCGACGTGTGACCATGCATGTTGTATGGAGACCGCTCTATCATTCTCTGTGTTCTGATCATCCAGTGAACGTGGCCCTCGCTGAACGTGCTGATTTCAGCTTTGGGTTGTGTTAGTTGCTATAAAGACGACTTGAGGACAGACGGGGGGGTGAGCAGGTAATCTGCTCTGCATTACTACAATAAATGAGACGCATTCACCTTCTCTCCCCTTTCTGCTCTACAGGCACACGCACACACGCACACACGCACACACGCACACACACACACACACACACTAGTGTCTCATCCTCCTGTCCCGTGCTCGCTTCTTTTCTTTCCCCTTCTTTGACCTCTCAACCTTCCATACTTGTGATGCACTCTCATCTAAGGGCATGACCTTGAAGGCCACAGTCTCTCTCTCTCTCTCTCTCTCTCTCTCCCTCTCTCTCTCTCTCTGATTACATGATGATCACCATAGCTATAGCTACTTCCATTGTATTGTGTAATATGGAGACCGTTTTTAATGAAGGGCAATTCTAGAGCGCCGTGTTCTCCAGCAGCACTGTCGAAGCACTGGGCCCACTCCAGACATATTGACACCGTCGCCCTAACAGACCACACTCCGCTAGCCGAGCCAGTGATCTCCTGCCCACACACTCCTGCCTGGGCTGGTGGAAGCATTGAGACTCTTTCTCCCTAACTAACTTGGCTGCTGTTAAGATGCCTCCTTTGGGATGTTACCTGCAGCGTTTTGGAAACCAGTATTTGTGCTGGGGGTGGGGGGCATTTAACGCTCACAGAATATGTAACAGATAAGCAAGGTATAGCCATGTCTCCCTGTCAAATCTCCACCTGACTATTCTGAAAACAATTAGGAAAAACAGAGAGGCAGCGTCATTTAAGCGTTATGTAGCCACCCCCTCGTAAATATACAGTAATACATATTGTTTTCCTATTGCATATTCAGTGGCATTAAGATCCATGTTAGCAGCAGGCCTCCATTGTCAGAAGCGTGGCTAAATGCAGTCGGGCAGATATGCTGTCCAACACGTACATACATATCTCATGTGTAAACCACAACACACCCTCCCTTCACCTATGGAGCCATGGGGGCAGGTCCTACGGTGCGCATTGGGAGTACCATAGGCTAGCTCGCCCATTTCTCCCCCATCTCTTCTCTCTCTCTTTCCCTGTCTCTCCCCCCCCCTCCTTCCTTTCTTTCCCCCAGAGGCCATTACTGATGATAAACATTGCCGTTTGTATCAGCGGGCTGCACCTGGCATTGATGTGAGCACTTAAGGAAGTAATTAGCGCGCTTATGTGGCTCCTCTCGCCTCCCGTCATTCGCCCTCAAGCGACGTAACGAATGAGCGCCAGGGTCCGTGCACCTCCCCATTCCCCCCATTCCCCGACGCAGAGCATCGGCATGCCTCCAGGCAAATAACTGGTTTTGGTAGTTCCACATGGAAAACGGTGACAGGCAGCAATCAGTTGACGTGCGTTAACCAAGTCTACACTGGAAGCAGTTCTAACATAAGTACTATAAGAATATATTAATAGTTTTTTTGTTTTTGTCCCCTACGGAAACATCTGTTCAGAGAACATTTGGTAAAGCCATCCATCATTATCTTGTTACTTAGTAAGCTAATTACTTGGGAGCACATTCTTGTTTAAATCAATATACGTATGAATCAATATAGCATTGCCCCACATAATATAGATAAAGTATAGCAATATAGTGAGTTTCACTGTAGAAGGTCACACATAACACAGATGTTACTTTTACTTATTGGCCACTGAGAACTGGCCAGTCGCATTTTAAGGGCCCTATTCAAGGTTACCGCCGGTTGTTGTTGAGGCTCGCGGCAGCACATCTCATATACAAATTGTCACTGACCTAACGCACTATGGATTTTTCTGGCATCCCACTGAATAACAAATAAGGCTGTGGTGATGCCCATATGCACACGCCTCTGCTGTACCAGGCTCCCGCTGCATTGCACCCTGGGTAATGACCCATACGTCCAATCCCCTGCTTTATATCCAGCAGGGGGGTGATTTCTCACTCCAGGGGGCAAATCAAACATCTGATTCTGACTAGAGGGCCTCAGCTGCAACCCCAATGTCCCTGGGAGATTTCCCCAGTTGCTGACGAGTCCCTATTTGCGCCCCCCCCCCCCCCTCCGACTCGCGTTGCAAACTCTCACAGCTGCTTTTAGGCTTGTTTAGTGAGGCGGACAGAATAGCCTAAGCACTGGTGTGAACCAAAGAGAGACGCTTCCATTAGCATAATAGCCCTAGCATGTGCAGGTGTGGTGTTATCTTTTATTGGTTTTTATGGTGTGTGTGTGTGTGTGTGTCAGAGACTGCCATTTAGCAGTTAGCGCTGGGCAAATCACTGGTGCTGGTAATGGATCCCACTGCTGAGTTTAGCACAACCATGATAACTCTGCGGAATCATCTTAATGAAAGGGCACCAGTTCATCCTGCTAAGGTTTTGTCAAGTATAGCGTTACCACTGTTGAGGGGGCTCAGCAGGTCGCTGATGCCAGGGGCATCCGTTAGCAACGTGACTCTTATTGTCAGTACACATGCATATTCACTCTACTACCGTATTGTTGCGGTGCGGCTGAAATGGCCACTTAGACCAAACCGAAGGTGACTGCTAACTGTTGTTTTGTATTGTTGAGCGAGGCCTCCTGAATCAATATTGATTCACTAGTGCTCACTAGGATAATCAATGTGTTCTTCTGTGAGGTGTTTCCAAGGGTGTGTTTTACCTGTGATAATGGACAAATGCTAAGGTTCTGAATCTCTGACCGATGGAAGCCGTAAAATGGTCCGGGCAATCGTTGCAACCTTTGTCCTCAGCATCTTCCTCAGCAGAACAAAGAAGGCGGTTGGCTTTGTGCCAACTAACATGATTCCTTCTCAATCGATTAGCCAGGTCAGCCCTCCGCCTCCTAATTACAAGCGTCCAATCAGCACTCATAGGTCTCCCATTTCCTCACGGATGAATCCCACGTGTGTCCGTCGTCTCCAGAGAACACCTATGGACTCTCCATCAAAGTGTTGATTGCAGTAGGGTGGATTCACCTTTGACCTCCTCACTGGACAAGTAGCTCAAGCCGCTAAGGTCCTCGTCATGAAGGTCTTGTTGTAGGGCACCAGCAATCGTCGTAGAAAAACACGACTACAGTGCAGTCATAAAATAACGCTCGCAAACACTGCCTTTGTCATGTCCTCTTTCATTCAATCTTTTTTTTTCCCCACAAATAAATAATTGTATTTTCTTCTCCGTTATCGTTTGCTATCACCCTTCCCCATTACAAACCTGACTCCTCTCGTCCATTCGGTCTTTTTCTGCAGGCGCTATGAGACGTACCCCGTGTGTCAAGATGTACAGGGAGAGGTCCTAAAGTGCTACCGGGAGAATGTTGGCAAAACCCTGCACTGCTCCGCCATAGCAGCCCAGTACCTGCAGTGTGTCAACAATGCCAAACAGGTTGGTGTGCATGTTGTCCACACACACACACACACACACCACACACCTGTGTTCTTACTGTGATGAAAGATGTATTAAATATGAATTTGAAAACCCTCCTAAATGAGCCACGTCTCCCTCCTGGATGGGAAATATGTGCAGGCACCCTCTTGGCCAAGAGATATGTAAGTCATAACCTTTCCCCAGTAGACTAGACTAGACTGCCTCCTCCATCCAATGTGTTTGTTAGCCTGAGGAGGTGTAGTCTGGTGCCTTAGTGGCTTGTGGATATAAACTTCAGACTTTAGAGAAGGCTCTCCTTCTTTTTTTGTAATATCTAATGGACTTGCTGTAATACCCACACACTCGGACAACATCCCCCCCGTTTGCATGCGCCTGCCTCTTTGCTTTTAGCCCGGAAAATATAATTTCCACTATGCCACCGGGCGCCTGCATAAACACGGGTCTTAATACTGAGATTCAACCTAATGGTCTGTTTCCATAATACCTGCTGACAGCGATGTTGGCCTCACCGTGTGACGTTATGTTTTAATAGAATAACACCAAAGGGTCTAGGCGCTGTTGCTTGGGAGAATGCTGTCCCCTGTTGTCCCCCCAGCCCCCTCCGTCGCATATGGTAATAGCAATGTCACTGACGTTGCTATTAACTTGCCTGCCGCTCTCACAGTGGACACACAAAGGTCTCCAATTTAAGTTGATATAGCTTCTCTATTAAATTGTTCCATCGTTTTGTTGTTGTTTTTTTTATACTCGGGAACTAGGTAAACTCGGTTTCGCGAGGGCTCGCTCCGCCTCTCGGACATTAGTGCCAGCTCTAAAAGTCAAATGTAGATGGATTTTCTGCCATATATCATGTGAAAGGAATGATGTTTTATTCATACCCACATATGTGAGAGAGAGAGAGAGAGAGAAAGAGAGCTTCTGTGGCAAGCATTCAGGGCTTCGTTAGCTACAGTATATCTGGTGCCGCTGTTGTGATCTCGTGAAATGTTAGCAAACCTGAGACGATATGGTAATCCGCTTGGCGTTTATCGCCCCGCGGCAATCGCAGCGGCACACTCCCGTTGGTCTCTGGTTATCTCCTTAAGACTGGCTTTTAAAGTCGTTAGGTGAAAGGGAATACGGCGTCGTGATAAGGCTTCTGAAAAGGAAATAATACGAGCGCTGACCGGGACGTTGTCGAGCTGATCCGGCCCCCGATGCAGCGCAGCCATTAGGGTGTTTACACAGCTTTATCAGAGCCAAACAGGGAGCTCTCCGCCCGAGGACAAATGTCAGTCGAGGACATGACTTTGACCTGTCGGGTCACAGTGGCATAACCTTCCCCCCCAACATCTGTCACTCATCGCCCTCGGTTCCCTGTGAAGCGCCACCGAACTGCTGCAGTATGCACAGGACCCCTGTGCCATCTATCTATCCCCCCCTCACCATTACAGTATGGACTCTGTAGGCTGTGGTGTTGTCACAGGGCCCAACCTTTCTAGCTGATCATTAGCAGGCTTATTGCCAAGTGATGACCGCTATGATGACCACATTTTGTTGTATTTTGTTGTTTTTTTTTTAATTAAAGGCCCTCTGCTTCATTCATATACTGTCAATCATTACTTGTACGCTTAACTCTAATTGTGTTATAATAGAACGGTGAAGAAAGGGCAGAGGACAGATAAAGAGCCTCTCTCTCTTACCATATCGTCTCAGGTTTGCTAACATTTCACAAGATCACAACAGCGGCACAAGGCATACTGTAGCTAACGAAGCATTGAATGCTTGCCACAGAAGCTCTCTCTCTCTCTCTCGCTCTCTCTCTCTCATATGAATAGGAGTTTATCATGGAGGATGATCTTCCATCCCCTGCTCGGTTCTTCATTCCATATTCTCGCCGCATGGCCGCCTCTTGTTCCTTTCCTCCCTCCCTCCCCCCCTCCCTCCCTCCCATCCACTTCATTTTTCAGCCTGACCCCTCCATCCTCCTCCATTCTCCAATCTGAGGTTTCAGAGCGCTCGGCTGTTTTCCAGTTCCAGCAGAGATAAAGCCCCCTCTCTGGTGCAAAATGCACCAGCGTGACATTTAATATCAACACCAAGGCCTTCTCGTCAGGCAGTCAGGCCCGCAATGCACTTAATGCATAGGTAAAATGCTGTGTTTCAGGGTTTGGGAAGCCCTAGCTTAGCTTTTCCAGCACAGCAGGACAGGCTAAGTGTCTATAATGAAGTTGGATGGCCTGCGTATTGTATCTCTGGCGTGCAGCATAGATTGACGGAGCCATTAGAAATAAGGCAGCATAAGGAAGCACTGGTAGGGATGTATCTTATCACCAGCATCTAGTCCTGTCTTGCTTTCTCACAGGTTTGCTTTTTTATTTCTCCTCTTTCACCTCTCTATCCACCGTCCTCTCCAGCCCCCAAGGCCCATGAGAGCCACTAGGCTGTATAGAAGCCTATTGACTGCAAGCGGACGGGCTGTGTCGGGGATTTGTTGACGCACTTACTAGCGACGTGAAATCCACTCCCCTCCGGCCCTTCCTGTCAGCCCGGATCGTATTTTTTTTTAAGAGGCTCTCCCGCCACACGTCCGCTTAATCCGTCCTCCCTTCTCCCGCTTGTTTGACACTTTTAATATCCTTCCTTTTCTTTTCTCCTTCTTTTTATGGACCCTCCGCTGCCTCCCCTCCCATGTTTATCTGTTGCTTCTCTTCACCGCCACTCTAACGCACTGTTTCTTACTTTGTGTTGTCTCCAGAACAAGCTGAGGACCGGCGGCTAAACAGGCAGCTGGGGGGGGAGAGGCGGGGAGAAGAGTTTATAGTGCGGCGTTACCGGTTATCTTCCCACTGACCAACTGCCTGATGGAGTGCAAGAGGAATGACTCGGCACCCTGGCGCACCGACACACCATGGAGCCCTGAACTACCCCTCCAACCCCGAGACTGGAACTCACCCTTCGTATAGATCCCCTCTGTTGCTCCTAACTCGTCTCAAACACCCAATGCACCACACTCTCTCTCTCCCTATACCCCCTAAACCAGCCGTCCTTTATTTTTCTCTCATGAAGGGGAGAGATGGCGGTGTTTAGAACAAAGCTCAGGAGCAGGGTCGCTTTACATTTCACTTTTTTAACAGGTCGCCATTTTGGAGACACAGCGCAGACGGATACGGTGTGTTTCTTTTTCCCTTCAGTCTGAACCAAACAGAGCTAACATAAAGACTAAATCACTGTATTGATCACCAGTTAACCATTAATGCGCCACCTCAATCACTTCCATGGAAATACAGCAGTTTTCTAAAGCCACATTCATGATGAGAGAAATCTATGCACTGCCCATAGCCTATTCTATTTTTCCACTTCTTGCTGCATGTTCCCGTTCAGACACGCATGGATATATCCATCTGTTCATTGTGTTCTGAGTGTGTGTAATGGTAATCATGTAACTATATGCGTTTTGTTCCGAGGCATCGGAGTCTGATCAGAGGAAATAAATAAAATCATAAAGGAACTGTTGTTGGATTTTATTATATATTACTTGCATACATGCATGCATGCATATCGGTACATACATACTCATGTGAAAAAGAAAGTATACCCTCTTTGAATTGTCATGATTTATTTAACAAACATAAAGTCAAAATGGAGATGCCATGTGTGGGGAAAAAATAAGTACACCCTTACTGATTCCATAAGAATTAAAATGCTAAGTAGCAGACAGATGCTGCTAATCAAATGCCCTTGACTCATCGATCAGCAAGTGTGACCACCTCTATAAAAACCAAGGCTTAAGCGGTTTTCTTGTCGGGAGCATTCAGGTTTGTGTTAACACAATGCTAGGGAGGAAAGACATCAGCAATGATCTTAGAGAAGCAATTGTTGCTGCCCATCAATCGGGGAAGGGGAATGAGGCTACAAACATTTTGAAGTCTGTAATTCTACAGTGAGAAGGTTTATTCAAAAGTGGAAAGCATTCAAGAAAGTTGTCAATCATCCCAGGAGTAGATGTCCCATCAAAGTCACCCCAAGGTCAGACTGCAATGCTCAGAGAAATTGCCGAAAGAGTTACATCTCAGACTTTACAGGCCCCAGTTATCGGTGCATGGCAGTACAACTAGAAAATGACTGAACACATATGGTTTGTTTGAAAGGGTTGACAGGAGAAAGCATATTCTCTCACGCACGGGATAGGTTTGCAAAGTTTCACCTAAACAAACCACAAGACGCCTGGAACAATATCCTCTGGACAGAGGAGCCAAAGTGGAGATGTTTGGCCATAATGCACCGCTCCACATTTGGGGGAAAACAGCACAACCAACTGTCAAGCACAGTTGTTGAGGGGTGATGGTTTGAGCTTGTTTTGCAGCCACAAGACCAGGGAATCTTGCAGTCAACCATGAACTCCTTTATATATCCTTTTGAGAGCAGTGCATGAAGAAATGCCTGCAAACCTCAATGAACTGAAGCTACGTTGTAAAGAAGAGGGGTCCAAAATTCGATTTGAACAATGTGAGAGACTGATAAAGTCATACAGAAAATGGTTACTTTAAGATATTGCCGCTAAAGGTGGTTCAACAAGCTATTGATTTATGAGGTGTACATATTTTTTCACACATGGCTTCTTCATCTTGGCTGTATGTTTGTTAAAAACATCATGACACAGTGTAATGTGTCATGTGGTGTTCATCTGAGGTTGTATTTACCAAATATTTAGACCTGCTAGGAACAGATCATTGTTATTGTGTTCTGACATGTAAAACCATAGAATACAAAGAGGGTCTACTTTCTATTTCACATTACTGAATATGTGTGTGTATATATATATACATATACATACATATATATATATGTATATATATATATATATATATATATATAT
>JAODLL010041274.1:0-20950 GCA_026546735.1 Forbesichthys agassizii
ATATAATGTCTCTGGTACTTCTCCCATAGAGTTCTATTGATGACTCTCTAAGTGGTCTGTCTCCTCTATATAATGTCCCTGGTACGTCTCCCATAGAGTTCTATTGAGGACTCTCTAAGTGGTCTGTCTTCTCTATATAATGTCTCTGTTGTGTTACTATGACGACTCTGTGAATATTGCCAGACTTACAGAGAAGATGGGCGAGTTTGACAATAGAGGCATGCGCCTGTCACAAGTGCGTCCCGCCAGAGAGCCACTGAGGCTGGGCCAGCTACAGGGGAACCACTTTGACCTGGTGGTCCGCAACCTGCGACCTCACGGGAACGACCCCACGCCCCGCCCCTCGGCACCGGACACGCCCTCACGTGTGGCTGCAGCAGTCCGGCAAGCTGTAGACAATGTCAAGGTAGCTCGCCAGTGCCTAGCAGCTTGGCTGCCCATCAGCACTAAGTAAAAAAAAAAACCTCAAGCTCTTCTGTTTATCGCAGAGTAGATTCATATGGCGGTCAAGCTGTTTTTTCTTGCCGATTGCATATAATTAATAATTAATAATTGGTTTAGAAGATGTATACATTTAAAGTAATTGCATAGAGATTCAGCAGCGCCCAGTGCCATGAAACACTGCAGGAGAGAAACCTGTCTGTACTTAAGGTCTGACTTAAGGTCTTGTGTAACCAACGGAAACTCTTCTGTTCCAGGCCCGGGGTTTCGTCAACTACTACGGGCCTCAGAGGTTTGGGGTCGGGCAGATTGTCCAGTCTGACAGGGTGGGGCTGGCTCTGCTTAAAGGAAACATGGTAGGTTGACCTGTGATATTCTATACTACTAGCCGTTAGAAGTGCACAATATTGAATAAATGTAATATTGCGATATTGATCATGAAAATTGCAATATCGATATTAATTTTGAGATTTTTAAACATAAGTAAAAACACAATGGTTATGGGAAAATGCATAAAAATAAATTCATAACATATTAAAACCACACATTTTCAACTGAGTCATATTGGACTGGTACAACAACAGCAATACAGAGGAGGCATTTATTTTATCCACTAATGTTTCCTCTTCGATCTCTATTATGTCATGAGCTTCCTCAGCCACACATCTTACTGTTCTGTCTAAATCAAACACAACTAAGACAAACAGCCAATGGATGCATCTCTCCAATAAATATACTGAATATTGCACTTTCTGCTAAATTTTCAATATGATATTGCACAACGTGATATTGCGACATCGATACCGAGTCAATATATTGTGCAACCCTACTCGTCAGATTGTCCTACATTGTCATAATGCACATGCGTACATCCATATTGCGTAATTTTTTGTTATTTTTGAGATGCGTCCATCATTTTTTCCTACCCTGATCTGGATTTCTACAGTGTTTGGCTTTCATGCTGTCACTGTTATTTCATGTTTATGACTAAGTGACAGGGATTATTTTCATTTTACTTGTATAATTTAATTCGGTAAACGTTATTTTATAGGTTGTCATTCAACATTTGTATTTTTAATTATTATTTTGTCTACATGTTTACATTTCACAACATTCACGATGACGAAAAGATCATTGACAATCTGTGTGCTAAAATTGTATCCGCTTCTGCTTTTATAATTATAAAATAAAATGTATTGTGCCAACAGTTTTCCTGGTACAGATTGGTAGCATACGCTATTTCAGCTGTTATAACAATATAAAATGTGTATTTTCTCCCTTCAAATAATAAATTCCTCAATTTCAGCCTGGTAGCACAAAACAAGTTGTTTTCATTCATCAAACTATCCTACAACTACTCCCTGGTATATATTCAGTTTACTGCCATGGAGGAGAATCTGACAATGTAGGACAGATCGACAGAACACTGGATCATTCTGTGTCCCGTGGACACATGGACTTAAAACGCACCGTTTACCAAATTAATATACTTTAGGTTACTCAGCGACACTTAGATACACATTAAAAAAAGAACTATACATTTTTCAACGTAATTTACTCTCTGTTTCAAAATTATACGACTCCAAATCATTCCAATCCATCCTGATTTCGCCTCCATTCAATGCATGTGTCATAAAGGCGGAACTAATACATTTAAATCAAGCTTCCTTTCTGATTGGAGTTCGATTGGACCACATACCTTTAGCTCACCCAAACGGAAAGCGTAAAATCAGTTAGAGTGCCGGTGGAAACTGAAACGTTTAGCATACACGTCTTCCTCATGGTTGACAAATGCTTGAGGGGATCCATACTGATTCTCGCTGCGAAATGACATCAGGATGGTTTCAGTAGTGTGGAATATTATCCTGCTACATCAACAGTTTTCCCTAATATTGTGCGTGTATGTGTGAATGTTTTAGGTTAGTGCCGTGCGTCTGTTCTTCACCCCCGAGGAAGGGAATGAGCCTGAGAACCAAGCTAAACGACACTTCCTCCAGACAGGTGAGCTCATTCAGCTGAACGGCGTTAACGTTAGCATGCCCTGCTTGATGTAAATACTAACAGCGCAACAAGCATAAAGCATAAAGCAGCTAACATCACAGACTTCCTTTTGGCTTGTTACAGTTAAGGGTGACTACTCTCATCTTATCGTATCGTATTGTATCGTATCGTATTGTAAGCACTTAAGTAAATTGAGTTTAGTAATCAGATTGCCTTTTATATTGAGCTATACTGAAAAGCGCAAAGAGTAATTTTCATCCCGTTATTTGTACTAACCCTTTTAAAATTCCTGATGTTACCATTGTATCTTGAATTCTTTTATATCAATCAAATTGTAAGATTTATAGCTTTCTAACCCTATATTACATGATGAACAACTTTTAAGTTAAACATGTCAACACATCTCCTCCAACCAAGATGGTGAACAGCCATCGGTGGACCGTATATTTTTAAATACTCAATACCCATGAAGGCACATGTAGTTAACCTATGTCTCCTGTGTACTCTGGAGCGTCACCCAGGCAACGCCAAGGAGAGCCTGGCGCTGATGCCCGTGTCCAAGGCCAGGGAGCGCCTGATGCTCCGCGCCCTGAACCGCTACGGGACGGGCCCCGACGGCTGCGTCCGCGCGTGGCTCAGCCTTCCCCACGCCATGCGGGTGTTTTACCCCCACGCCTACTGCAGCAGGTGAGGCAGGCGTAGCGCCACCTGCTGCCAGGCTGCACCGCAATAGTTATTGTACTATTGTGATTATCATAGTGGTGGTGTGTGTGTGTGTGTGTTCTCTTATTCTTGAAAGTATTTTCTCACATTCTTTTCAAGCCGACACACAGCAACAGAAGCATGCGTGTGTGTGTGTGTGTGTGTGTGTGTGTGTGTGTTCTCATGCTTGTGTGTGCGTGTGTGTTCTCATGCATGTGTGTGTGTGCGTGCGTTCTCATGCATGTGTGTGTGTGCGTACGCGTGTGTGTGTGGCCAACAGGGTATGGAATGAAGCGGTGGCACACAGGCTGACAACCCTGGGCCACCGTGCCAGCCAAGGGGACTTGGTGCGGGCGAAGGACCCACAGGACCCACTGGAGAGCACGGAAGAATCCTGTATGCCACGGGTATGTTATTATTGTTATTATTACATTATTTTTATATATATAAATATTATTTTTACCCTGTAGAATACTATAGAATGGGCCTTTTGAAATATACCGAGTCATAACCTTGCTCACCAGAGGAGGGCGCTGTTTCCATTGTGGCGCTCAGTGTTTTGCACTTAAAAATGTAGTCAGCGTTTATAAGCACATACATTTTTTTTGTCAAATTCAACCCTGCATCAGGTCCACGATCCAGGTGATTTGCGGCTGGTATTTTGTCTTAATTATTTATTCGGGTTTAGTTCTGGGTAAAATAAAAAAGATGCGTGTCGGACAAACATATTAAAATAATGATTGATAGATAGAAAGATCGTGTTTTAATCCTCGGACCAATGTGCTGCAAAGCGTGAAAAAAATATAACTTCCTTCCCCTTAACCCCAGGTCGCCCCACTTGGTTACTGTTGCTATGTTAAACTTTTACACTGGTGTCTGCAAGTAAATATGAAAACAGAGAGAATATAATTTAAACAGAGAGGTTCCAAAGGATGGAAGGAGGGGGGTGTGACATTTGACCCTTTATGCAGACCAGAATGAGCTAGCATTCCTTGCAAGTCAACAGGGAGGTCCATGGATTTTACAATACTTTGCCCATAATATATCTCTGGGAGAGGTCATTAATATTTAGAGTATATTACATTAATTAAGTACCTACGATCAATCTGAAGCTACAACAATATTTCTGCAGCAAACTGTTTTTTAGATACATTTACTTTGTATCTGGCCATGATTGGTAGATTTAGCTGTCTACGTCGTGAGCCTCCAAAATATTGTTGGTGACACTTGTTCCATTTTTGCTCTATTGAAATGCACCATCTTTCTATGATTCTAAAATCTTTGATGAAGATCTTCCGACGTAGCCTGGCTGTTGCCACGTGAACATAGGGTGAAATGATAGCATTTGTGTCCTAATGGAATATCACAGAGAATTTGCAAGTTGTCGGGGGGGGGTGCGGTATTGCAAGTCATGGAAGCGGGGCGGGACTTGATTTGAAAATCAAACCCTTGTGCAGGACATGGTCCGCCAGCTGTCCGTGCTGTGTGCTTGCTGAACAACGAACAACACACTGTAAACGCAAACAAAGTGGTGCAGACCGCACCACCCAACTATCCCAAACCGTAGCAATGCACGTCCAATGTGTGTGTGGGGGGCGGAGCTTCTAAGGGAGCACCCTATGGCATTGAAGGGAGAGGTGTTTTTGTATTGATCGAGTTCAAATTTCAACAACCTTTCTCCGGCATGGCTGACTCCACATTTACCCACAATGTTGTGTGTTTACCTGTGTGGTGTGTTAGATCCACGTAGTGACCGCTGAAGAGGAAAGAGAGGGAGTCTACACACTCGAGCAGGTACAGTATGCAAGCTAATTGACCGATCCCAGGCCTCGCCCCATTCACCCGTCCAACCTAGTTACTGTAACTACAATAATAATTGATAATGACCCATTCATTTGAATCAGGCTTGAGCAGGGAGACTTCTACAACATGCAGGGCAGGGGGTCCGCAGGACCAGGGTTGACAAACGCTGGAACAGATAATAATAACGAATCCTTTCTGTGACAGGTGCTGCTGCCCATGCCAGGGAACACTGTCAAGTACCCGGAGAATGCCCTCGGTGCATGGTACAAGGACAGGCTACTCCGGGACGGGCTCCACAACTGTCGCTTCAGAATCGGTCCCCTCAAGCTCAACCTGCCTGGCTGCTATCGCCCCCTGCTGGCCTTCCCGCAGCACCTCTCCTACCAGTTGCAAGGCGCAGGGGGAATCGAGAGGGAGCCCCCTCGTGAGGGAGAGACCGATGTGGACTCGCTCTCTCTGGCCTTGAGCTTCGACCTGAGCACTTCCTGCTACGCCACCGTCTGCCTCCGGGAGGTGATGAAGACAGACTTCTAAGGATCATCTTGGTTTATTTTTTTTCACTATCTGTTTATTATCCTAGATTCTCTCAAAATATAATGTTTTTGTTGAGAGGGAGTTCCCTGCAAGCATCCTTCTTTCCCATCAAATGAACCAGAGCTCTTTCTTTGAAAATGTCCAACTGTAATACTCCATACTTACCACTAGATAGAGGTATATCGCTGTGGCCTGGTTGCCATGTTGTCTGTAGCCAATGAATATAATGTAAAGCCATCAGCTGAAGGTCTTTCAATATAATTTATGACCAAAAACTTGTTTTAACAGTCAATATAATTGATAAAAACGATAAAAGCCTAAATTATTCTAAATAAATAGGCTAACGACATTAATGTTTTGAAAAGTGCATTGGGTGAAGTGCAGAATGTGGCCTAAAACCTTCGCCTAGCTGTAGTATTGCTGGATCCATTCCCGCATCGCCAACAGCCTGCTCTCTTGAGACTAATTTATGTATTTTTGATGTGAATGTGTAAAGACAGCGCCATGTAAAAACCCCCCTAATGAATAACCTCACTGGATTCCTCTGGGCTATTCTTAATCCCTACCCATGCTCCCTCCTTTGCCATGTAACGGTTACAACAGTTTCATTTACAGGTGGGTTCTAACTTGCCGGCTGTCTTGCAGCCGTAGCGCTCTGATGAAGTGCTTGCCTTAAGGCTACGTGCTACTGTAGCACGCTATTGGTAGTCTACTTCACGCAATAATGTTTTCCTTGCAGAATTAGAGACGCACCTCAAACAGGTCACTCTTTTTGAAATAATGAATATTAAAGAACACCTGGTGGAAAGGGCGAAAGACTGAACTTGTGTTAAACCCTCAACTCATCATCCTTCTCTAAATATTAAAACGTCTCGGGCCGGTTTCACAGACATGGATTAATCCTAGACTACGAATGTTTCTCAATGGAGATCTTCGTAGATCATTTTACTCAATAGTGTCTGCACAGCTGATGGCCCCCTGCTTGTATGTGTTCTCAAGTTATTTCAGTTGTGTTATAATTTAATGTAAGGTAGTGCTATGTGGCAGTTTGTAATCCAAAATATAAATAATCAACAACACAGCGATTTGATTTTGCGTAGTCTTCTAACGTTGTGAAGACAGACCCACAAACCACTGTGATGTGCTTGTTGTTTTCTTTTTTTTTAAGTTTAAGAATAAAACAAGAAAACAACGATTTTTAAACGCCACCTGTACCTTCTCATGTATAAATAATAAAGGTATAACCTTCCTAGATGTAGCGCACCTCTCCAGACTATTATCTATTGTATTACTTGACTGCCCCAGTGCTATTGACCGTGGAACGCAGAGATTCTGTGAAGTGAGCCATTGATTGTATGTCATTGTATGTTGTTGGAGTAAAGCTTAAATGTAGTCTTCTTAAAAAGATAAACCGTCAAAAGTAAATAGCCTAGCTGTAGCATTTTGCTGTCCAATTCTTTATTTAAAAGTAACTGAGGCAGTCCTTTGAATCTAAAGTTAAAAAGTTGTTTAAAAGTGACACAAATCTGTATTGGCCCTATACCAAGCAATGCTATTCCAGAATTGTATGCACGTGTGTGCATGTGCTAGTGTGTGTGTGTGTGCGTGCGTGTGTGTGTGTGTGCACGCGTGTGATGAAAGCAGGAGACAGTTGGCTGGCAGCTGTGATGTGTCCAGGGAGAGAAAGTGACGGATGGCTCGTCTGGAGGGACCTTTGTTAGTTCCTATAATTCCCCTAAAACATTGTAATGTCCTTGCCGCTCTCTCTCTGCCTTCCTCTCCTCCTCTACGCCTTGTGAATCTTTTCCCCACGCCTCTCTTCCTCCCTCCTCTCCAGGGATTCATATAGATGTTTAGGTACGGTCGAGCTGATATCTCACTTTGCCATATTATCTGCTGCGAGTGAAGCCACACTTGCACCATTAGATAATAGAGAAAGCTAAAAGCCCTATTAATCACAGACATGGGGCGCATGGCAGCAACAGATGCACAGGACAGTCTGACTCCACCTAATGTTGTTATTCTAGGCTGGTTTATACAAATATTGCTCTCACGGTTCAGAAGACACATTTGTCTTCATTTTTTTTTGTGCCCCGCTCGCCTCTTTTCCTGTGTGTCTCTATTTTACGCTTTGTATCTCAAAAGTGATATCGCAAATGACACACCGAAGCCAGGGCTTTTTGACTATGCGGTGTGGGGTAAAGTTGTCTGTTGTATTTTGTGCAGTGCATGTGTCGGTCTGTGGTAAAGAAGTACCCAGCTGCACCTCATAGCCAAGTCACTGTTCGTTTTAGCTACCTTTCCTTGAATGGCCCGCTAAACTAAGATGTCAGTTGGTTTCCAGATGGAACAGCAAAATACTACATATAGGAGTGTTTTAGAGGTATGCAACGGATGGAGTATAACTTAATTGATTGTTATATGGTTTATTTTGAGTGTTCGGTGTCATTGTTGGTTATTGTAAAGGTGCTATTCTGCGCAGGAAATGGGTGTCAGTGACAGTTGCAGGAATGGCGTAATGCATTGTATAAAATAATTAAAAGTCCTTTCTGAATATGAAAGTATTAGTGGCACACTTTTGAATAAACCAACCAACGGAAACACATGATAGACTTTTATTGTGGCTCTCTTGAACCTGAACTACAGTGGAAGTGCAGTTTGGGCCCAAGAGAAATATGAATACAAATATTGTTCATCTGTAGATAAGACATATACGCTCTGGGGCCACTAAATGCATAGTCTGCGTGCCATCTCCACCATTAATCTTACGGCTTATCTGTGCTTCGTGTTATGATTGGTTTTAATGCATGCTCAATGAACCGGCATGTCATGTTTTCTATTCAATGACACGGTTCTTTTAGAAAGCATAAAAGCTTCCATATCTCACTGGTTTCCTTTGGGTGCTCAACCCATTGAAATGCAGAGATGGGAACATCCCATGTTGGCAATATACCATAAATTGATTTCCTGTGACAACCTGAATGTGTTGAGAAATCAGGGCTAGAGGTTACACTACATACGTTATGCTCCTGTCTGTGTGTATGTGAGAGATGGCATGAGCATATTTAAGTTATTATGTATTGTGTAAGGTGATTATTTCTCATACATATACGTGTTTGTAGTTGTGGTATCTTTTGCAAATTGAATTTTGGGGTGATGTCAAACATGAACTCACAAACTCAAACATTTCTATTAAGGAAGAATTTACTTAATTTTGTGCTAATAACACAAACATGTTTACACAGAATAATATGGCCCTATAGAGTAAATCTTGTCATCCAAAAACTTGGATGGTGTTGCTGAATAGACAAATTGTTCATTTTAAGTTATAGCCAAGATTTCAGGAGGGGCTTGTGACGGCTGATTTCATGCAAAGGGTTTTCCAGGGAGAAGGAGGTGATTTATCAAAATAAGGGCTGAATGGTCTCAGCCCCACGGTTGCTCTCCTAGAGGAGACGTCTTGCTGCAAGGTGTTTTTTTAAGGAGCAATCTGTCACGGTGAATCAAGGACATATTATTGGCTGTATGAGAATATCCAGCCAGGCATATCCAATTGAAGGCAGATAGGTGCTGATGTTGAAATTGTTTCAGTGACTTCTGGGATATTATTATAATATAATGTTTCCTCTCTGTTCTTTTCATGTCTGGTCATCTGCTTGTGAGAACATTTACAGAAAGGGGGGAAACAGGAAATGAACCTTCTCGGGTGCATTTAAACGTCCAGATCTCAACTGGGAGATAAGGGCAAGAAAAAAGACGTTTTTAAGAAAGACGTTAGAAAGATTTTTGTAATCCTTCAAAAAATGTTTTTAAATCCCTTAGCGCAGTTCGGATGATCAGACGTCTGACTCAGCAATGGGAAATTGGAAATTATTATTATCATTTTAAACCAAATATTCCATTTGGTTTCTGATATGTCACGTGTTTTAATGGCTTGATAAAATAATAATAATTTTCAATAAATGCTTTTCTTATTCTTGTATAAGAATAAGCGTCTAAATAAATGTTCTGTCTATCTGTCCATTCTTCTCTCTGTCTGTCTAAATGAGTTATAACTGCGTACGATGGCCACCTCATACATGAATTATGTGCCTTGTGGCAGAGGACTTGATATCTAAGAAAGCTACAGTCTGGACAAAGACAGAAATGCTTTGTTGGATATAGGCATAGTGTAACTTTATCTAGTGATATTATATATAGCGCTATTTCAAGATGCTGCTGCCACCTTATACAGCGCTGTTGTTATTGGTGTATAATTTATTATGTTGTTTACTTGCTGTAGGACTAGGTGGATTGTCCTCCCTGTCTTGCTGAAGGAATGCTATCAGATGACACATTCTGTTATGGCCACAGTGTCTCTGAGCCAGCCTGATCCCATCATCGTAGTGCCACCTTCTGTCTGATAGAGCCGCTCAGCTATTGGCTCTTTCACACACCTATACAGGTACTGTAGCACCTGTAACTCACACACTCTGTCTGTCTCACCCACTCTGTCTGTCTCACCCACTCTGTCTCACCCACTCTGTCTGTCTCTCACACATGCTGTCTCACGCATGCTGTCTCACCCACTCTTGTCTGTCTCACACACACTGTCTGTCTCACCCACTCTATCTGTCTCACCCACACTTGTCTGTCTCACCCACTCTTGTCTGTCTCACCCACTCTGTCTGTCTCACCCACACTGTCTGTCTCACCCACTCTTGTCTGTCTCACCCACACTGTCTGTCTCACCCACTCTTGTCTGTCTCACACACACTGTCTCATACTCACTGTCTAACACACGCTGTCTCACGCAGTGCGTAAAGCCCAAAGAAGCGGTGCTGCGTCATATGGCGAGCGTTGCGTGACAACAGCACCAATAGGAAGCGTTGTACAGCAGCACACCAACAAAGAAGACCACACACAGCGTGGATCATCCAGACCAAATGAGTTGCCTATTTTTATTACTAATAGGAAAAATGTATAGTCTGAGCAGTGGGATTGTTTTGATAGCAGCGGGACAACCAACATAGCTGGTACCATATATACCTGGCTTTATAGCTAGATAAACTAGACATGTATTTACATGTATGCAGCTAGTATTTACAATGTCTTATTGAACACAGACGCAGAGAGGAGGAGCTGCTATGGAAGCCGGGTTATACATAACTACATTTTCTCTCTTATTTTTCTGTGGAGTTGACGCTGGGACCTGTAGCTGGGCGGCGTGCGTGGATGCGTGCCTATCCGTCGCCCTGTTTTGAGGCACGCCATTCGGCGCCAGAATGCTTTGGGCTAACGGTTAGCCCAAACCATACCGTTAGGCTAGTGTCTTGTGCGGGGAGACAAGCTCGGGCCGTCACTGATCACTATAGACGGCTATCAGATCTATGTGAGAATGACGGCAAAGAGAGAGTGAGAGACATATTAAAGGTATAGTCAGCTATTATGAGCTAATTGTAAGCTAGCACACCTTTTTGTCAAACTCACCAAATATCTCCTCGCATTCCATGCTAGCTTACCGTTCTCTGTGCGTCAATTTGGTGAACACCGCTCACAACAACAACGCCCTAGGCTTCGCAATGCATTTCGATGTGTGGGGGGGCGGAGCTTCTGTCCTTACTGAGAGCGAGTGATACAGTGTGTTTGTGTGTGTGTGTGTGTGTGTGCAACTAATCCTGATGCTCACAGGGCCCGGAATGACCCACGGCACTACACAGCCCCACTTTGCGAGTAAACAAATGTGTGTTTGTGAGGTTTATTGTCTCTGGCTTGTGGTCGCGTGATTGTGCGTGCGATTACATCATGCGCCTGAAAAGTACAATTGAATCCATGCTGTGTGCGCAAACAGCTTCCCCTCAGCTCGCAGCGCTGATTGAAGACACATGTCTTTCTAACCGTCATTAGGAATCAGAGATGGGAGAGAGAAAGGACCTGATGTCACTGATAAAAGTACTGGTTGCATCATACAGGTTGGCCTTATACAGTAGAACGGTGAAACAGTGAAACTCAACTTCTTGGCCTAGGTGCATCGAACCCATACCCATAATGGAGTGGGCGCAGCCCTTATTGTCTAAGTGTAAGACACGGCCGATTCAAATCCGACCACAGCTCTCTACAAGGTTATTATTATTCAGGTGAGGTTGTGCTGCAGCATGCGTTTGCATTTTCCGTGTTGGCGAGAACAAATGGCGACATGTATTTATGTTTAATCGTTGCTCTACTTCGCTAGATCGTTGTCGTTGTCGCAGATCTTCCAGGCAGCGACGACGAGCGCGTCACCGCAGATCAGCAGCTCGTTAAAGTGTGACTAACACGCTAATGGCTGCAGTGTCTTCTGAAACACACGCGCGCCTGCCGGCTATGCTAATACTCCACAATGATGAAAGATAACTGGGGAGGACGTCATCCTTTGAATGGCATTGGCAGGTTCAGCCGGAGTTTACGGGAGACACGACTTAATTTTCATAAATGGGCCTTTATAAGTGCTGTAGCGCTGAGACCACATGTGTTATGGGCGACAGTGGCGCAGTGGGTAGAGCAGGGCGAAGTCGCTGGTTTGAACCCTGCTAACTCCTCACCAAGTGTCGAGGTGTCCCTGAGCAAGACATCTAACCCTAACTGCTCCTGGTGGTCAAGTAGAAACTTGCACGGCAGCAATAAGTGTTTAAGAATGGGTGAATGTGAGGCAATACTAAAGCACTTTAAGGTTAAAAAAAAGCGCTATGTAAATGCAGTCCATTTACCATTAAGTGTTATTAGATATCAATGAATATTATTCTTAGCCTTACTGATTGGCTTGCCATAAGGCAAGAATAACTTATGACACTTTGCAAACAAAAACATGTTAGAGTTTCACAAATAATCTTTATACAGCACTGAACGCTCTCCGGTGAAAATCGTGGACTGCAGTTGCGTTTTCTTACCAGAGGGGCCGCCACTCTATCAAGTTCTGTGTGTCCTGCTGTGTTCCGCTATGGTAGAGTACGGGACGGAAGAGTTTTTCCCTCATGAGGAGGAGGAGATAGGAGGACAAACGAGGAGGACAGGGTGCTGAGAAAGGCCTCCCGTCTGTCAGATGTTTTAGTCATTTTATAGCCAGATGGAAGAGGTTTGTTACACAGCCTCCAAATAAGTGTGTGTGTGTGTGTGTGTGTGTGTGTGTGTGTGTGCGCGCGCGTTTGTGTGTGTGTGTGCGTGCATGTGTGTGTGTAAATCCAGAACACAGAGCTTTTTTTCTAAGAGCGAGATGAAGAGAGAGAGAGGGGGAGAGAGAGATACTAACGTGCCCTCACGCACGTGTGCACAGGCTTCCAAATAAATCACTGTTGCCACGGAGACATGGTTTAGGTGAAAACATACCTATAGTGACCTTGGCGTTGAGATCCGGCCAGGCCAGCTCGACGACTTCCTGCACTCCTGTGGGGGGGAGGGAGGAGGGAGGGGGGGTCAGATGATCGGAAAAACAAGGAAGACAAGGAAGGTGATAGGAGAGGAGAAAGTTGGAAGAGAGGAGGACACGGAGAGAAGCCTTGTGACAAAGCGACGGCAGAAGATCCCGAGCACGAAGTCGAGCACGATTATGAAACAGAACTTGCTTTTTGCCGTTCTACTACATGTGTTGTACCTAACCTACGGTGCCGCACATTGACTTCAGCAGCAGGCTGATGTCAAGCACAAACAAGGTGTACACAACACAAAAAACTAAGCTTTAACTACATTCTGAAGGAGGTCTTGTCTTTCAGAAAGCCAAAGTTCCCTCCAGCATTCGGACATCAATACACCGCAACACAAAAAACAAGACTACGTAAAAACCTGTAATGCCTATAACGTTATTATTAAACAAAACGCTGACAGCAAGGATTCTAAAATGTTTGGTTTTACACCGTTATACCCTTTCTCCGTTTCGAAGGACATTGCTATAAGTTCTGTCTTTGCGGAATTTGCAAAATTGAGATAGTTGGATTTTGGATTCTAACTTGTAAAACAAACCTGAAGCCTCCGATACAATGGTGTATATATCGTACGATGCGATACGCTACAATGCGATAACACAGTGCCTTGTAAAGAAGGGATTTAAGACGCAGTATCCTGACAGGTTGGCGTCCGATCAGGAGACGGAAAACCCTGCAGGGGAGAGCTGAGCGAGGGAGAGGAGAAGGAGGTGAAGGAGGAGAGATGGAGTGGGGGATGGAGTCTCTGGGACAGATTATCTTCGGAGGGCGATCAATCATTTCTTCGCCGTGGAAAACACACAGGCGCACAAACAGGCCCATGTGTGTAGTGTTTGAAGTAGCCAAGGCTGTTCAAATACACCCATCGTGCTGTTAGGCCACTCTCCACTCTTGATTTTACATTTCAATCTCTGCCACCTGCTTCTAGCTACTCATTTTTCACTCATTGTGTCAAAACAGTTTCCTTGTCTTCGTTTCTCCCGGACTAAAAAGAAAACGAAACTCACAAAACAACAATTGGGTGTTGTATAATTATATATATATATATATATATATATATATATATATATATGTATGTATGTATGTATAATAAATAACAAATAAAAGTGTTTTCTCAAGGTGCTGCAACAAGTTTGAACCGCGGTCCCTTCGGACATGTGGCATCGATTTCACAGAGCGGGCGGGCGGGAAGGAAGGGGGGGAGGTTTCCTATTGGACGGGCTGGGGCTGGTTCATTCGTGTGGTATTGTTTCCAAGAGAGAGTGGCTCTGCACCGCTCAGAATAAACATCTGCAGATGGTCTGAACACTGCAGCGTTGTGTCAGCAGCCATCAACAAGCTATCTGTAACCTGGCTTTGCAGATATACTGGATGATTATGTGTGTGTACATGAATACAGCAGCAAACCATATAATTTTATATGTAAAGACTAAGTGGAGATATGGCGGCCATGAGCAGAGAATGACATCACACTTCCTCTGTGTGTGTGTGTGTGTGAGTCTGTGTGTGTTGTAATCTGAGCTCCCCTCTTCTATGCAAGCTCGACACGGGACTCTCGGACATTATTGAAGTGATACTGTTGACTTTTAGCATTGTCACTCACAAATATGTATCCGTCATTTCCGGTGTGAAGCTTGTGTACAAAATGTATTAACTAATTTAAAGGTAAATGTTTATTTTATCTCTTTATTTTACATATCTACACGGACAGAGTCCTGTTGTTTAGTTTTCAAACAAATTCCCCATTGTTTAAGTTTAACGTCTGACTTAGTCATTGAGTTACGTAGTTGGTCGTCGTGCATGTCAATCAAAATACCTCGCTTGTCAAGTAGGCGGGTACTGATGCAGTTAGTCAGCGCTGTGTTACATTTGTAAAAGCTGGCTCTGCCAGACTACTGTACATGTGGCCGACGAGTGATGATTAGTGCGACACCTAGTGGCAGACATGATCGACATAGATCCTTTAAGCACCCATGGGCCAACACATGAATGCGACTCAAAAGGATCATAATACCTTTTCATGTAACCTTTAAATGAAAGCCCTCCCCACTGTCCAATCAGAAAGGGACCAATCAATCCCCTATTACCCTATTAACTAGACCTGCAAACAATTATATGAGGCAAGTTAGATAAGACGGACACAATAAACGCATTATGACCTTTCACTCATAATTATGCTATATAGCTGTCATTTTTTGGTCGACGGTTGTGACACGGGGAGCTATGATGAAAGCTTCTGTAATGCTATTCAATTCCTTTTGGACAGATGCTTTCCCCCCGCTATGAGCTAGCAATCTCTGATCCGTATCTATATTCATGGGTGAGCCTTCGCTTTCCCACGAATTTCCTCTGTGAATCCATTAAGACTTGTCTTTTGAGCGCGAGGACGCCACTGTGACAGCTCACACATGCATGAACAACCGGTCCACAGCGTGGCAGGTAGACGGACATGGTGAGACACGCAGGGAAGCGCTGTGAGAGCGTTTGCGGTTTTAATTTGCTCGACACGTCAAATGCTGGAACAAATCGTCTTGAGGTGGTTCAACTTAATGGGGAACTTTGATTTATTGTCATGAATAGACACCAGGTCTTAAAATGATCCCGCCTAAAAGATTATAGTGTAGCCTTTCACATGCTGTGAGGTGAGATTTCTAACCGCAGACATTGTGTACAGTTCATGTGAGTCGCTACGTCTTATAAACATTGGCGCACGCGCGCGCACGCACGCAACAGCTGAGCCCTGAAAGGATTGTTCTCGCTCAGTAAAACACAGGATGTTGACCTCAAAGCTCTAATATGACCACATGAATGCGTAAATAAGTATTGCCTCCACGGTGAGTCATCGTGATTTGCAGGCAGCAAGCAAACAGTTATTGTCGATGCAGGCTTGCCTTGACTGCAGGCTTGTCTGGCTATGTGAGAATTGTTTTGGATGTTAGTGTGTATATACAGTTATATATGTGTTAATTAAAACAATGGGATCCTGAACGAGCACTTCAGGACATTATCTTGCTCTCTATTTCTCTGACCTTCCTTTGTAGTTTCTTGATGGCAATGTTTTTTTTAGGTATTTTTATTATTACTGTGTTTTTGTCATGCAGGCCAATAACTTCTATTTGTTCTGTCCGAAATCGATTCGTGCAGCAATAAAGCATAAGACGCCCCGGACAACAAATGATGTTGTTTCCAAGTGGTGCTGTAATGTTGGACAGCACATGAAAAATGAATGATTAAAAGGTCACATTTCACACCAGTCTGGTTTTTGAAAACACACTTTTATGTGCTATACTTGACTCATGAAATCGTATCGTATTATGACAGGTGGTGTAGTGATGTCATGATAAAAACATGTTTACAAAAGCATTATAAAATGTAATGAGGTCACTCAATTGCATATGTCCATTCTCACAATTTGATTTAGTTATATTGGAAAATATTAGAACATATAACAATATTAGAATGTTAAATATAAAATAAATTATACTAGGCTATAGCTTACATACAGTATACAGTATAAGGACATTAAATATATTGTTTTGTTTTTTTTCCCCTAAATGTTGGTTGATTTTATTGGTGCAAAACATTTAGTCACATTACATTTCTCCGTATTTGGCTTTAAAATGTACATTCCAGCACACAATCAAATGGTACATAAATGTTCTCCACTAAAACAGAACTGTGTGTGCGTGTGTGCGTGTGTTACTTTCAATCAACTACAAGCCATTAAAAGGCTGTGGGGAAGAAACAGTCCAGCTGGGACATCGTGATGTGTGTCTGCTTTTCCCATCTAATCCTTCCTGCTCTGAAGGGTGTCTGCAGCAAAAGACACACACACACACACACACACACACACACGATGTAGCGATGCAATCACTGCCTGTCTGTTCAGCTGCCAAGGCTAAGTGCCCTGAATCTGCAAGATCTCTATCAGATCTGCAGACCAACATAGAACAATGTGTGTGCGTGCACGTGCGCGTGCATGTGTATGCATGTGCACGTGCACGTGCATGGGCGTGCGTGCACATGTGAATGAGGGACAGCAAATATCAACGCGTGAGGTTTTTGAAGTCAAAGCCTGAATCAACTAACCCTGCAACATTTCTTCCCTGGTGGTATAGAGGATGTCTGCACGTCCAAACGGCTAACACACACACACACACACACACACACACTCTACAGAGATATGCTACAGTCATTTGTGAGGTTAAGCGTGGTTTAGGGGCTGGTGGGGTGCATATGGCTAACGTTGGAAACCAGTGGGTTTGTGCAAAAGCACAGTCTGACTTCACCTCTACTCAACTGAGGCCTCTTAGCCAGATTGTTTCGGGGGGGGGGGGTTTGTTGGGGTTTTTTGGGTGCTCAAACTGAACAAAACACATATTTTGTCTGGTGTTTTACAAACATCCGTGAGGTAAACAGTACATTTAGAGAAAACACGATTTTCCATCAGAGAAGTTAGTGGGTTTTTCTGGAGCCCGACTGAAAAGTTGGAACGTTAGTTTTCAAGTTTGCTCCTCAATTGTAAAAAAAAACCCACAACAACTGGGGTTTGCATCTGGACAGACGTCAGGGATCTGTTACATGTTTTACTGTGTGTCCGTGTAAGCATGCAGCTAAACAGCAGTTCCTCCCCTCCCACATAGTCATAAATCCACCATGAACAAAGACAGTGAATATGATTCCTGTCAGAGACACAATAACATCCCATAAGCAAAGACGTGTTATTATAGATGACTGCTGATGGCTATGCAGGAATTGGCCCTCTTTTGTCTATTTTCCTTAATCTTAGTGTTCTGGTGTAGCTCCAACCCGGCCTTTCTCTTTCTATATTCCCATATTTCTCTCTCTCTCTCTCTTTCTCTCTCTCTCTCTTTCTCTCTCTCTCTCGCTCCTCTTTTCTTCTATTTCTTCCATCTGTCTCCGGATAAACATATTTGAGTCCTGTTTTTTTTTTATCCATGTTGTTACGGGAATGGCTCCCTTCATCAGATGTGGGCTGGGCTCCTATAAACATTATGACACGCGTTTTGTTTTATCACACACCAACATGTTCTACAGACGATACTCTTCATGCACTGTTGGAGGCGGGTGCAACACAGCACAATCCTGCACTTCTATTGGCTGCCTGGTGTTTCTGGTTGTGATTTCTGTATTGTTCCCATGGTGATCCGTCTCCACTCCGCTAAAGTAACACACGCTGATGTTAGCCCTCTGACCTCTGTGTGTTGCCCTGCTAGGTGACCCAGTGTCTCCCCAACAACCATAAGCAGGATATATGGTAACAGAGAGCCCAGGCTCTCAAGGCACACGATAATGATGTGGCACATCGATGTGAAGGGCCTCACTGTGTGTGTGTGCGTGCGTGTGTGCGTGCGTGCGTGCGTGCGTGTGTGTGGTGATCTGAGTGCAGAATGTAGGGTTTTCCTTTGCCACTATATGCATTCATCTGCGCTAAAATGTAACATGCTCCTATTCACCTTATTTTCTAATGCTGATGCTAAACGATACCGGAACGTTCTAATTTGTGAGGGACTTCCGCTAGGCTAAATTTCGTGCTAGCTCACAAGCGAACAAATCGTCCGCAGCTCCGGGCTATTTACCAGTGAAAGGACGATAAAAACCAGTGACTGCAGGTGAATAGCATGTATAGCATGTTAGCTACATTACGTTTTACGTTTTACATTACGTATTATTCACCCAAACTACGTAACGTAGCTAACATGCTATAGGAGCATGTAAGCTACGTTACGTAGTTTGGGTGAATAATAGCATCTGTGATAACCCTATAGTGCTATGGTAATAACACAGGGAGATATGTAGGTGTGTGTGTGTGTGTGTGTGTGCGTGCGTGCATCCGATTTGTGTAGCCTGGGTGGGTGTGTGAACCCTCCAACACACCAACACGAGGCCAGGGGGTTCTCTCGCACAGCGTAAATCCACGCGCTTGCGGACGGGCTGTCTGCACCCTGCGATCATGGCTCACATTCCTGGCATTCCCACTAGATGACATGGACTGACTGGTGGAGGAAGAGGTCTGGAGGTAAGGAGTCATTCTGGAGAAAGCTTTTTGATGTTTGAACTCCATCAAAACAAAAGCAAAAATACCTCTCCCTTGCGCCTTATTGACCAGGGCTATTCAACTCCGGTCCTGGAGGGCCGCACCCTGCATGTTTTAGATGTCTCCCTGCTCCAACACACCTGATTCAAATGAATGTGTTGTTATCAGGCTTCTAACAACCTTGAGTTGGAGCAGGGAGAGATCTAAAACATGCAGGGTGCGGCCCTCCAGGGCCGGAGTTGAATAGCCATTCACAAGCGTGCTATCAGAAGCTCCGCCCCTCCCGTCACATTGGAAACGCACTGCCAACATGTGGCTGTGTGGTGAGGTCTGCACCACTTTGTGTTCCCATTTACCGAGCCTGGGCTGTTAAGGAAAGGTCTCATATTTTTTTCATAGATTGTGGCTTACAATCGCTGACTCATCCTTTAAGTGCAAAAGAGAGAAAGTGGGAGATTAAGGTCACAGGTTTGTTCCGTTAGTCATGCCCACATAGACAGACTCTTTAAATGATCATTCATACAGTGTAACACAGTGCATTGCATTGTATTACAGTACAGTACAGTTAAAGTTGTAATAGAATGGCAAGTCATGAACCTACTCATTAATCTACTCACTGTGTTGCTGAGCAACCAAGTTTTGGACCCAGAACCAGAGATTAATAATAATAATAATAATAATAATAATAATAATAATAATTGAACTGAGAGGTTCCAATGGACGGCACTTTTATGTATGCAGACCAGAATGAACCAGCGTTCCATGCAAGTCAATGGGGAGGCTGAGGTACACAGATTTCACCATATTGGCCATCTCTGGGGCATTAATGTGTATATGGCGAAACATTCATTTTTTTGCATTTCTGCAGCAAATACTTTTGAGATAAATTGACTCTGTTTCAGGCCATGCATGGTAGCGCAAAAGCATTCAATTTTTCTCCATTCTCCAATTCTCCATTTAAATGCATTACAACGCTCTATCTTTGTATAATTATGAAATCTTTGCCGGAACTGTAGAGAATGTGACCACAGAACAGACCAGAAGACATGTATATTAATGTAATGTGAATGTAACACAAACCATTAACCACAGCTCTACGGCTCAATCACTGAGAAATGGCTGTACTGCATGGTGACAAGATGATACATGGCAGGAGAACTGAGAATGACAAAGAAATGCCTTAAAAATTGTAAAGTAAATGACTGAATGACTAAATTTCTGCATTATTTACTTGGCAAAGAAGGCTGTGTAGCGTTGTGTTATAGGACTACATTGGATCCGATTATTATGTTTTTGTTTTGTATTATGTAACTGTTCTGTATTAAAGCTGCTTTGCTACATCTTTTCCACATTTAGTATAAATGGGCCATGTGCAATAGGCTAGCACAGAAAGAATTTTCACAAATCTTGACTGTGAATATTGAAAACATGTTATTTATCCAACTTTGACCAACATATTTGTGCCTTGGATGTGGTTTGGGCTGCGTTGTTGTGGGTATGAAAGGTTGTCTTCTCTTTAAAGCCTCTGTAATTTGCATTGTAGAAGAAACACTGATGAATATTTCTGCCAGCTTTTAGTATAATATTTGTAATACTGAAAACAAGACAGCGATTACAATTGAAGATCCCAAGCCCTGCCCACCTTCGTTACTGTAACTAGGTTGGACAAAACAGCATTAGTAAGCTAGATAATCGCAAAACAGACAGTTGACGGAGTTTCTGACGGATTCCAAACTTGCTAAGCTGTTATTGGAGGAGAGGGCGAAAAGGGACGGGGCTTGGGTAGGGGTTAGACAAGGCTGCTTACAAATAGGCGGGACCAGAGCCATGTAAAGAGAGAGTTGCGCCATCTCTGTTCACTCCAATGGACCGTTTTATCAAAGCAACGGAGCCTCAAAATAGTTCCCGGAAGCCTAAAAACTAAAATTACACTATAAATTCTATTTTAAATGTAAATATGTGCATTTATTGACTACTA
>JAODLL010041285.1:0-20947 GCA_026546735.1 Forbesichthys agassizii
CCCGAGGCCTCCTCCCAGCTGGACGTGCCTGGAACACCTCCCAAGGGAGGCGCCCAGGAGGCATCCTTACTAAATGCAGATGTTAGATGTTTGTGCCTAGATGTTTGTGCCTAGATGCCTATCCTACTAGATGCAGGATATACGTGAACATGCTCAAGTTATGTGTATTTTGTGCAGCTTTCCTTCTCAAAGTCTATACTGCTGCCAGAGGGATTAAGCTGGATTTCACACAAAAAAACGCCAAATCATTTTCATTTTCTGTTCTTCGTTTATTTCCAAGTTCAGTTCGGGTTGCTAGCGGTGGCCAGGTGGTAGGTGTATCCATTAGTCAGTAGGTGTTCATAATTTTATTTTAAGTTCAGTTCAGTTTGTGACTGCCCTGGTACCGCTATGGACATAATCTCGCCAGATCACCATTCATATTAAAGTGAATCATGTGTTTGGGGTGTAGAGTCAAAGATGGTATATTCTCTCTGATCCATTTCTTCGTGCATCTCTCAAATTGTTCAGGCTGCTTCCTTCCAGGTGCCACTTTCTTCTTTTGTATAAGACTAGGCATACTAGGCGCAAGCAAACCGCATTGCTGCCTCTCACAGTCTGTATACAGGAACGGACATGATATACAGTATATAAAAAATATTTGAACAGTCAAATACAGGCAAACAACCCGGTAGACCGAAGAAACCTGAACATCATTTTTTGCACAACAGTTTCCTGCTCCAACACCGATCCCTAAGAAACAAAGAAACAAAGCCAACTCTTGGGAATATCACCACTTTCCATCCGGCAATAATTTTTTGTCATGACACCGGCAATATGGAATATTGCATGCATTATCATATCACAAGCATATTCCAGAACCAGCGACACAAAACCTCATTCCTGCACAAGTTTCGTACAGACTTCGAAACGCAGCTCCAGAATGTATGTGGATCCCCGAGAGGGCACTGAGACATGTTGTGGACTTATCTTTGCTCAATGTGGCTACACAGCATCATGCTAAAGAAAAGAAAATATAACCTCGTGGACAGCTTTCATTGTATTTCATTTAATGTTGTACATGTTACCGCACAGACTGTCGTCTATACTCACCGATCCGAAGCCGGAAAGACTGTAAATGGTTGGATATGACCTGGACTAATCATGAACACTAAACATTTTTCTATATCTGCTTATTGAAATGTAGCCTAAAAAAAGTATGGATTTATTTCTGTCAACAGAGTGGTAAGTAGCCTATTGTATGCTTTGTAGTAATATTAGTAAGATTTGTTTGTGGCCCATCATGGAAACCCATGGAAAATATTTGGAATGCGATTGAATCAAGAAGATATCATAATTACCACATGTTGTAGGCTAGATTTATTTAGAAACTGTTCATGAATCTATCTTTTGATTCATCTACATGGTTTGTTTAGTGTTCTGTTCTCATGGTTACCTCAAAACCAGATGCATCGCTTCTGTGACTGCAGTATATTTGCCTTTCACATGAGAGGCGGGCTGAACAGAGAGCGGGATGCCAATTCCCATGTTAGAAACCCTCTACCATGTCAGATTGTCCTACTATCATAGCAAAACATTTTAGTTTTATTATAGCCGGATTACCTTAAAATTAATAATAAAAATAGCCCCATGAGAGAATTTTTTTTAAATCCTGTGTATAAACTGCGGAGCTGCCGACAGTTTGCAAAATCAATGTATTAACCACGGTTAATAGCTAGGAAATTACGGTATTCACCCAGGAGCATAATTCAGTCTTATGACTTGAAAGAAATTTGATTGACATTTATTATTAATGTGATCAATTAGGTTAAATATTTTGGCGGGGGGAGGGGTTGTTTTCTGCGCGGAGCTTAGTTGCCGCTATGAGGATGTTTCAGACTTATTAGCCACAATATTTTCTATGTTAACTCTTTTTAATGAAAAGTTGGGAGTTGTTTAAATAGGAAATAGAAAATAGGAAAGTAAGACCTAGGCTTATAGCTTCTAGGTTATTACTTAATTTGGAAAGGAAAACAAAATAGCCTATTCAAAAATGTTAAATTCAGTTGTGAATTGACCCGCCATCAACTACTTATCAGTGGACTGTACTTAAATTAAATGGTTTTCAAGAAATGCAATCAGCAAAATGTAAAAAGTGATAGGCCGCCATGCCAACTGAATAATGACTACTGTGTATTGTTTGTTATGATGGCATATTTGGGAAAATATATCATTATTAGCCTACCGGTCAATCTGTATCCAATATATAACTATTTTATTTAATTGAATTGCTTAATAGTAGGCCAGTGCGGAGATATAATTTCTCCACCTAGTCCTGGGTTTTCCCCGAGGCCTCCTCCCAGCTGGACGTGCCTGGAACACCTCCCAAGGAAGGCGCCCAGGGGGCTTCTTTACCAGATGCCCGTACCACCTCAACTGGCTCCTTTCGACGCGAAGGAGCAGCGGCTCTACTCCGAGTTCCTCTCGGATAGCTGAGCTTCTCACCCTATCTCTAAGGGAGAAGCCAGCCACCCTCCTGAGGAAACCCATTTCGGCTGCTTGTACCCGTGATCTTGTTATTTTGGTCATGACCCACCCTTCATTACCAAGGGTGAGGGTAGGAACAAAAATTGCCCGGTAGATCGAGGGCTTTGCCTTGCGGCTCATCTCTTTTTTCGCGATTGCAATACCGCTCCCGCTGCGCTGATTCTCCGGCTAATCTCTCGCTCCATAGTCCCCTCACTCGCAAACAAGACCCCAAGGTACTTAAACCCCTTCACTTGGGGCAAGGACTCATTCGGCGGTGCTAATTCTCACCCACTGGACTCATACAACAACAGTAATTTATTTATCTATTTGGCCACTGATATTTATTTTTGATCTCTATTATGTAATGAGCTTCCTCAGCCACACATCTTACTTCTGTCTAAATCAAACACAACTGAGCCAAACAGCCAATGGACGCATATCTCCACAAAATAAACTGAATATTGCAACATTTTCGATATGATATTGCTCAACGTGATATTGCAATAACGATACTGAATCGATATATTGTGCACCCCTATTAAGGACTCATTCCCTACCCGGAGTAGGCACTCCATCGGTTTCCTGCTGAGAACCATGGCCTTAGATTTTGCGGTACAAACGGGTAGTGCGGGTGAACTGGGAAAGTATGGAGGAGGCCCCTGCATGTGAGATCTTCAATGCACACCACGTCTTAGGGGCCTCAAGAGGTGGGAACCCTCGAACATTGTGGTGGACACCAGTGGTCAGGGTAGCCGTCCGACTGAAGAAATTGGGCTTCCGGTATATGTTATCCCAGAGGACCCCGGAGGCGGTTTCAAGGTACCGACTAGCCCAAAGTGATGCAGCCTCTGCTGTGAAAGAGGCAAAACAGCGGGTTTGGGAGAAATTCGGAAAAGACATGGAGAATGATTTTTGGTCGGCAGCAAGGTGTTTCTGGAAAACCATACCCCAACCTCAAGAGGGGGAAACGGGAAAACATACAAGCTGTGTATAACTGACCTCAACCGAGGAGGTAATTGGGCAGTGGAAAGAACACATTAAGGAACTCCTGAATCCAATTTAACACATCCTCTATGGTAGAGGCAGAGGTGAAGGTGGATGGAGGATTATCATAAATTGCCCTGGTGGAAGTCACTGAGGTAGTCAAACAACTATGCAGTGGCAAAGCCCCGGGAATTTATGAGATCCGTCCAGAAATGCTGAAAGGGTGTGGAGGGAATGTCTTGGATGACATCCCTCTTTAACATTGCATGAAAGTCTGGGACAGTGCCCAAATAGTGGCAGATCAGGGTGGTGGATTTCATGTTCAAAAAGGGGGACTGGAGAGTGTGTGCCAATTATAGAGGTATCACACTCCCTGGTAAAGCCTACTCTAAGGTGCTGGAGAGGAAGGTTCGGCAATTGTCTAACCTCTGAAGAACAACAATGCAGGTTCCATCCTGGTCGTGGAACAATGGATCAGCTCTTCACTCTCGCAAGGATCTTGGAGGGGGCCTTGGAGAATGCCCTTCCGGTCTACATGTGTTTTGTAGATCTGGAGAAGGTATATGAACGTTTCCCCCGGAATATACCGGTGAGGAAGGAGAGGAGTACTAGGTTGTTTTTTTTTTTTTTTCTGGGAAACATTCCATTTGGTTGGTCTATTTGGCACGAGAAGCTGGTCGCCTTCTGCAGCGAGAACGGCAGCTTTGACGGTGGAGACCAAGGGGTTCTCAATAGCTAGGGGACAGGAGACGGGAACCCCCGATCCTGACAGATTATGTCAGCCTTCAGGTCTTCATGGATCACTTGAAGAAACTGGCTGTGTCCAGCTCGGCATAGACACACTGTTGCAACCATATGTCAATGGTTATGGTTCTTCATTATTCAATTTTCTATTATTGTTCAGTAAGTAATTAGAACTTAGAATTATTAATTATAGTAGAATGTGTCTATATTACATCACCATCCGGCATAGGTTAAGTGCTGCAAGAGTATAGGGTGAGGGGGGCACTTTTAAGGGTGTTTTGATGGTGACTATCTAAAAAAACTGTTTTTGGTTGGGGTGAATCGTGGCCGCCGTGGTGCATTCAATAAGAATTCCTGGACAGATGTTTCCTTTCTATAGCCTTTAGTGACAAAGTATTCAAATGTACAACGTACTACGAAGTATTACAAAAAGTTACAAAGTATCGAAGTGCTATAATTTTATAAACACTTTGTGTTTAATTTTTATTAAACATTTAAGATTTAGATAAAGTATACAAAGTATCTGGAACTACTCTCTAGGATCATTGGTTGGCGAGTTAAAGCCAGGTAAATCTCGACTAAAAAGAAATGAGCATGGACTTCCTACCGAGTCCAATGATGTGTTACTTTACTACTTCCTATGACCAATGGCTGGTCATAGCCATTTAAGCTCTCGGCAAATCAGAGATGATCATGGCTAAAAAGCACCAATGGGAGATAGAGAACTACTAAGGGAATTACCTATTAAGTCTAATGATGTGACTCACTACTCTCTAGGACCTGGCGAGTTACCAGCATTAATCTACAAAGTAGTGTTGTAAATACTACAAAGTAATTGATAAAATGTAGTACTTTAAGTACTTTGAAACTGTATGAAGCACTACAAGTAATTGAAAGTAATATACAATGTGCACATAATATTAAGTACATTATGAAGTAATCTAAAGTACTTTTACATACCTAAAAGTAACTTGAAGTACTCTAAAGTAACTTTACATACTTTGAATTACTTTTAACTACTTAGAAGTACTTTAAAGTATTACTCAGAATTACTACTTGGAAGTACTAAAAATAGTACAAACTATTAAGTACTCTACATTAATCTGAAGGACTCTGAAGTGTAATGAAATACTACAAAGTACCTGAACACCAAAACTGTACAAAAAGTTGATTAAGTAGAAGACATATGGTATCAGAATATTTCCCATTCCTTCCTATGGGGGAAGTAATAACCTTAAAAAGTAACTAAAATTCCTCAATAAACTATGAAGTAATATGAAGTAATTTGAATTACTACAAAGTACTATGAAATACCTTAAACCTGAAGAACCTGCGTGGGCTAGATAAGTTTTATATTTAAGATGGATACCAATATAAGATGGATTGAGTCTTTGGAGGAGCTCTGAGTCATTAGAGGGGATTTATAAGATTTCTGAATACCTTTTCCAGTACTGGATGGCGAGCCCAGCAGATACAGAACATGTTGTCTATAGCTTGAGTGAAAAAGGACTGAACTGTCCAAATACATATACCCTTCTTTATACCGGTCAACACCGGTATCGCCTTATAAACACTGACATGACCCGGGTCAGCTTTATTATTTTCTATGTGCACATTGTGTAAATGTTCTTCATTATTCTATTTTCTATTATTGTTCAAAACAGTGATCAAAATGACATGTTAGTTTCACTCTCCAGTCAGTGCCATGTGACCAGTGACACTGCCAACAACCTGGAGTTGGTCCCCAAGCGCTGCACAGCGGCTGTTCACTGTTCCTTTGAGGGATGGGTTATATGCAGAGGATCAGTTTTGCTACATGTATGTGACAAAAAAAGAACCTTTATCTTTACATTTGTCCTGTGTTCTAATCCACTATATGTCAACATTTACTTTGGCTCCCGCCATTCCTAAATTCTTCTGATTCTGGTAAAATCCTTAAATTTACTTTTGCTATTTGTTATTCACTGTACTCAGTAGTACAAATTGAGTTACACCTGGTTTTGTTTTAAGGGCACCTCCGCGCTAAGTCGTGTATTCTGTTTCAAATGAGGAATGTTCAGACTAATGTATGTGTAAAAGTCTGTTCTGTGGTCCCCGTCTTGTCATGTTCGGTATTTTGGTTGTGTTTCAGGCCTGTGTTGTCACTCCATGCCGTGTGTTTTCATAGTCTCATTAGTTCCACCTGTGTCTCACCTGTGTCTGTGTCTTAGTTAATCATGTGTTTCACCTGCCCCTCGTTGTTGTTGTTGTCTAATGGTCTGTCTTCTGACTAGACTTCCTGTGAATTTCAGCCCTTGTATTTCCCCAGTCTTGTATCAGTGTTTGATCTATGTAAGTTCTCGCTATCTGTGTTCCTGTTTCTTTATTAAATTCATGTTATTAGAAGTTCTGGCTAAACATGTGCGTTTGGGTCCTACCTCACTCCTCCAGCATTACATAATGTTTTACTGAAGTAAATGGAGGTTAGGTGTCTTGAGAAATACACATAACTTTAACTGGTAAAACGTTGTGGTCAGTTGGTGCCTTGCATGTGTCAGGATACGGCCCGGGAGAGGCGGACCCAATTGTGGGAAGGAGAGGCAGTAGACAGGAGAAGTAATTAACACAGTTCTTAATGCTTATGGAGGGGCAACCAGGTGTTAGAACAAACGCTGGTGAGGGTCGTAGGGTTGCAGCGCGGCAAGCGCTGACGACGAGCAGCAGCGTGGTAACGCAGGTGGCGGGTTGCAGCGCGGCAAGCGCTGACAACGAGTAGCAGCGTGGTAGTCGCTGGAGGCAAAGGACTGAGTTGCAGACGGGCTGCAGCAAGGAGAGGACAGACGTGACTGTCGGGATCGCTGGGACGTGCAGTCGTAGAATTGCAACGAACTGGCAACAGGTGCTGGGGAGGATTGTCTCTTAAAACCTCCGCCCAGGAAGCGGAGGTGAAGCTTCTGCATGTGTGGCTAATAGGGCGCCGAAGAGGTGCTGGGGACGCTATCCGGTGCTGAACCGGTGGCTCGGCGTGGTCTGCTGCCGGAGCGGCCGCGAACCGTGACAGCATGGCTGACATCACCACTGGTGTATGAAAATATGTGGGTGAATGAGAGGCAATTCTTTTAAGTGATTTGAATGGCCGAATATTTATAAAAGTGCTATATAAATGCAGTCTATTTACCATTTGCATAAGCTGTATTATTTAAGCATTCCTATATGGTTGTATTGAAAGATGTTTCTTTGACCCTTGAAAGAGATAACGTCAAATTTTCCCCCTTGTTCAATATAGATTAAATAAAATGTAAAGAGAATCGACAAAAAATAAATTTCAGCACACACTGACACAAAATTACCAGTTATTGGTAAATTATCATTATTCATTATTAGTTTTTTTATTATTATGATACACATATACTGTATTAAATATTTCAAACTCTAACAGCCCGCGGCTCGTTCTCCATCTTGGTTGGAGAAGTTGTGTTGTTGACATGTTTAACTTAAAAGTTGTTCTTCATGCTATATGCCGTTAGAAAGCTATACATCTTACGATTTGATTTATATACAATAATTCAAGATGCGATCGTAACTAAGCCTCTTGGTAAAACCCTTATGTATTATATTCCAAAGAAAATGTTCTTGTTAAGTTTAAAACATCCAATACAGTATTATCCAGTAATACTTTAGGTCAAAACAAATAACTTTGAATAAATACCCACGATCTCCTGTTGCAACATTCATATTGGCCGGCAGACGTGCCTAATATTTAGTGTATTGTCGGTCCTATCTGTCGTTTCCATGTAAACAAAAGTTATTTTTTAGTACAAAATGGTCGCTTCACACATAACTGTTGATTGACACCTTCATTGACCCGATACGATCACCCATGGTCGATTCTCAGCTTGCAATAGTCAATGAGAGCCCTAATTGTAAGTAAGTTCCAGCCTCTATTCTTTCATATACAGACAGAGCAAGTTGCAACCAGCTGTATTGATGAACAGTGCATCGTATAGCCAATGAAATGGCCTTGAAAAAAATATATAGGTTTATATAGGCAGTGGATGGTCACTAGGCGAAATCTTGCTGCGCAAAGCTTATATGTTGTTGAACCTGGTTTTGTGCGTCGTGCGTAAAAGTTAGTTTTGATATCACAACGGCGAAGAAGATGGCTAAGAATACCAACTAAACTCTTCAAGAGGCAGTGGAAGCGTGACTACCCGGTACTCTGAACACAATCTATCTGGAGAAATTGTTATTTCTACAGATGACTCGACGGCAGATGCTATTTTTTGGAAGGAGGCTATATACTCTCAGCCAGTAAGTACTTCATTATATTATAACATATAATTAGTTAGGCGTTTGTTTGTAAAATAGCGCTTTTTATTAGAGTGTGTGTCTCAAGGGGCTTTCCGATGAGCAGGATCGGTGTGTGTGTGTGTGTGTGTGTGTGTGCGTGTGTAACGTGCACCCCTCCCCACCTCTAATTATATTCTAACATATTAGTTAGGTGTTTGTTTGTAAAATAGCACTTCGCATGAGTGTGTGTCTGAAGGGGTTTTATGATGACAGAGTTGTGTGTGTGTGCGCGCGTGTGTGTAACATATTAGTTAGGAGTTTGTTTGTAAAATAGCACGTTGTATTAGTGTGCATACAGAAAGTTTTGCAAATGACTACATTTATTTTATATTCTCACACAATAGGCCTGAGTCAGATCCAGAATGGGTGTCAGCAGGTTATTATTCTTCAACAAGCAAGCACCTAGAGATGAGCAAAATTAATCCTCTTTAGAAGAGGAACTCCAACCCCCCACACCACTGAGCGTTGCAGGAGAGGAAACCCAATTCCGAGGAGCCCAATTAGTAAGGCCAGCGGTTGGGGGGAGGGGAGTGGAAGAGGCAGAGGCAGTCAAGCTTGTGTGTGGAATGTCAGCCTCACTATTGCAAATAGTTTACTGTGCTACTTTCAAATTAAATATTTTCGACCATATCCCTTGTTTGACTTTCATATACAGTTTAGTGAGTTTTCCCTTATTATGAAACTAGCGTGTTTATAATTGAGTTACTGTACAATACTGAATATGGGTTACCTGTAAGTGTCACATTTTCATTGCAGACCGAAATTCAAGAGTAGTAGCCTTTATTTATACAACGGTTACCAAGTGGCCATTTGGAGTCTCCAAGTGGCCTTTTTTGGAGAACGCCTAAACATACCCTTACAAAAAAATGTGTACTGTAAGATCCGCGCCCCACGCGTCTCCGCGGGAATGCGCGGAATGTTTTCCGCTCCAGAGACTCCTTATCGTCAGAATCGCCTTCTACGTCACCAACATTCCACAATCATCCCGGATCACATTCACCTGAATACTGATCACTTGTGCACTGTATATAAGACAGTCTGACTTTCTGTTAGTTGTGAAGTATTGTACCTAATTATACTGAGCCGTTGTTACGTTTTGACCACAGCCTGTTTATCTGTTTACGATTCTGCCTGTCCCTGTACCTTTTGAATAAACTGTAAGCAAGCAATTGGGCCATCACCCCTTGTCTAGTGTTGTGACAATACTTCACACGTACAGGCACGTCTGTCACGTCAAGAGGAGCAGGTTGAGGAGCTCTTCCACCTTCTACGTCAACCAACCTTTACTCCAACGCAACCAGCTTCTTCGCTCTCCCTCATGTCTATGCTATCCAAATATGACGGTACAGCGAGACTATGCAAGGGTTTCTTGATGCAATGTCACATTTATGACACATAACGCAGATCGTTTTCCGTCGAATAAAGCCAAGGTGAACTTCATAATTTCCTTGCTCCAGGGAAGAGCCTTGGAGTGGGCTACCACTCTGTGCACGGCGGACCATATTGACCTGACTTCAGAAGCTTGGTTTTTGTCTGTATTTCGAGATGTTTTTGACCATTCGGTAACCTGGCGTCCAGTAGGGGACCTCTTATGTGAGATCCGTCAGGGGTCTCGCACTGCAGCAGAGTATGCAGTGGAGTTCAGCACCTTGGCTGCTGGAAGTGGATGGAGCGACACAGCGCTGCTAACCGTATATCGGAGAAGACTGAATCACAACCTCCAAACCGAACTCACCTGCCGGGGGGACAGAAAGGACCTGAACGAATACCTTCGCATGTCTATTTCCATCGACAACCTCCTCCTGGAACCTAAGACCCCTTCTCTCTCTTCTCCTTGGGCACGTCCATTATGCAACCGCCCTCCGATGGCAACTGCAGAACCAGAGCCAGAACCCATGCAGTTGAGGTGTGCACCCGACTCCCAAAGAAAGACAACAATGTTTCCGAGACGGCCTCTGCGTCTACGGTGGAGATCTGGATCATCGTCTCAGCCGCTGCCCTCGACGTCCGCCTCGCCGTCTACCAGTAGGTTGGTCAACAATTAAACAAATAACACAAAAACAACTATGTGTACCCTTCACCTTGTCCATTAACGCCTCTCTGTGGATGTTGTTGGACTGGTAGACTCAGGGGCTTCTGGGAATTTCATTGATGCTCGTTTGGCGGAACAATTAAATGTGACACTGACTGTTATTCATCCTCCCATCAGGATTAACTCTCTCGACGGACAGCCCCTAGGTTCAGGATACGTCACGCACTGAACTACGGACATCGTCATGCAAATTGGGGCCCTTCATTATGAGACTGTACAACTGTTGGCCGTGACTACACCCCGAGAACCTCTTGTCCTGGGTCATCCCTGGCTCTGTGTTCATGACCCTGTGATATCCTGGAGCAAAGGATAACTCCTTAGATGGGGTTCTGCATCCTCAGACACATGCTTACGAATACCTGTCCTCTGCCAACCTGACCCCACACTCCCCTTTCTTCTGGAAGTCGATGCATCGGAGGTAGGGGTCGGGGTGGTTCTCTCTCAAAGATCTGGCTCTCCGCCTAAACTCTACCCTTGTGCCTTTTTCTCCCACACTCTCACACCCGCGGAACGAAACTACGATGTGGGCAACAGGGAACAGCGCTACTGGCTCGAGGGTGTTCTGTTCCTGGTACAGACAGATCATCGCAACCTTGAATATATCCGAGACGCAAAACGCCTTAACTCTCGCCAAGCCCATTGGTCCCTGTTCTTCAACCGTTTCAAATTTACTGTGACCTACATTCCAAGAAAAAACAACGTTAAGGCCGACTTGCTCTCTCGCCAGTTCGAACCACCTGCTCGTGACTCACCATGAGACCCTGTATTATTCCCCTCCTGTTTCGTAAGAGTCATTCGGTGGGAGTTGGACTCTGAGATCCAGGAAGCCAGACGTTCTGAGCCAGCTCCTGATGACACCCCACCGAACAAGACCTACATCCCAGCATCTGTTCGTCCTCAACTCATGCAATGGTATCATACATCACTAAACTCCAGTCATCCGGGAATAACACGCACCATCCAACTGCTCGCTCAAAGATATTGGTGGTCTTCCCTTGCCGATGACATCAGGGACTACATACTATTCTGTCCTGTGTGTGCACAGAGTAAAACGCCTAGACATCTGCCAGTCAGCAAACTCATGCCTTTGCCCATTCCCCATCATCCATGGTCACACATCGCCATGGGCTTCATTACCAACCTACATGAAACCACCAGCTTCTCTGTTGTCTTAGTAGTGGTTGATCGTTTCTCAAAGATGTGTCATCTGATTCCTCTGTCTAACCTGCCATCTGCCATGGAGCTGGCTGAAATTGTTTTCCAACAGATCTTCCGTCAATTCGGGGTCCCAGAAGACATCGTCTCAGATCGAGGTCCCCAGTTTATGTCCAGAGTTTGGAAGGCCTTCTTCGACAAGTTAAGGGTATCGGTCAGTCTATAATCTGGATACCATCCACAGTCCAATGGTCAGTGTGAGCTACTCAACCAGGACATTGGGAAATATTTGTGCCAGCAATGCTCACGACAACCGCACGACTGGAATCCCTTTCTGCCCTGGGTAGAGTATGCTCAAATTTCTCTGATCTATACTTCTCTTTGCCTCACACCCTGCTAATGTGTCTTAGGCTACCAACCTCCCCTGTTTTCGTGGGAGGTGGAACCTGGCCCTGTTTCTGCGATAGATGACAGGTGTGGGAAACCGCTAACAGACACCTCGGCCAAGCCTCGCTAGCCCAGAGAGCGCAGGCTGATCGTCGTCGCCATCCCACGCCTATCTACCAACCGGGACAGAGGGTCTGGCTGTCCACCCGGGACATTCGTCTGCATCTTTCCTGCAAGAAGCTCTGGCCTCGGTTCATTGGTCCCTTCCTGGTTGATCGTCGCATAAACCCTGTCACCTACCGTCTGTCGCTTCCTAGACACTACAGTATCTCACCCTCCTTCCACGTGTCCTTGTTGAAACCTGTACATTGTAGCCCGCTCCATCCGCCTGTCTCCTCGCAGCCGGTTCCTCCTCCGCTGGACAATGGAGGGGAATCCGCATATGCGATACGTGAACTCCTCGACTGGTCGACTGGGACGGTTACGGACGAGCGGCCCCGGGTCCCGGCTAGAGCACTGCTAGAGCATCAACCCTCTCATCAGTCCTCATCCTTTTAGACTTGTCAGCTGCATTCAACACTGTAAACCACCAGATCCTCCTTTCAACTCTAGCTGAGCTAGGAATTTCAGACTGCCAACTCCTGGTTTGAATCCAATCTGTCAGATCACTCCTACCAAGTCCTCTGGGATGGATGTCTATCCAAACCTTGCCCACTCAACACAGGAGTCCCTCAAGGATCTGTGCTCGGACCCCTACACGTCTCACGGTACACTACATCCCTCAGACCTGTAATTTCTGCTTGTGGTTTCTCCTATCACTGCTATGCCGATGACACCAAACTCTACATCTCCTTCCCTCCGTCTGACACATAAATCTTGACCCGGATCTCTGAATGCCTCGCTGATATCAGCACCTGGATGTCTACACATCACCTCAAACTCAACAAAACCGAGCTACTCCACATCCTCATCCTCATCCTCCAAGTCCTCAAGTGGACCTGTCCATCACCCTTGAGAACACCACTGTGTCCTCCTCCCCTACCGTAAAGAGTCTCGGAGTCATTCTAGACAACCAACTATCATTGGTTACTACTACTGTAACTCACTCCTAACAGGACTACCCGCGTGCTCTACCAGATCCTTGCAGTGGGTTCAACATGCTGCAGCACGTTTGGTATTCAACCAGCTGAAGTTCTCCCATGTAATCCCCCTCTTCCGAGAAGAACATTGGCTCCCCATTGCAGCTCGCATCCAATTCATGGTACTGGTGCTGGCATACAAGACGGTACATAAAACAGCCCCAAGCTATCTCCAAGCAATGGTCCAGTTCCAGGCCCCAAAAAAGAATTTGTTTTACCACCTTGGCTGGCAATGCCACCGATACGAGGCCTCAAGACTCGCTCATTTAAGTCTCGCCTTTTCTCCGTCTTGGTACCACAGTGGTGGAACGAGCTTTCAGCAACAGTCAGAACTGCGGAAACATTACCCAATACCCATCTTCCGTAAGAGACTCAAGACACATCTCTTTACAATCCACCTTGGTACCTTGACAAGTGACCTTGCCATCTCTTAGCACTCCTAATTAAGCTCTGCACTTCTCATGCTCTTATCTCACTATTTATATATAAATAAATAAATAAATAAAAAAAGATGAACTTTATTAGCTAGGCCATTACCTATTGCACGTTAGATGTTTGACTATGTGGTAATAGGTATAATGTCTGGGGTATGTTGGTGTGTAGGCTCGTTCTGTTCACTGACTGAGATTGAGGTGGCTGGGGAGCGGGTCTGGGGTTTATGTTTTGGGGATGGTGGGAATAGGACTCCCGATGTTTGTTTGTGATTGGAGGGTTGGGATGATGAGTGTAACATGAGTGGTTGTATTACTTTATTTTTTTGTATATTGTTTTAACTCATTTTGAATTGTTTTTAATGACGTAGTGTGAAGCACTTTGTGTTACATGAATTTCTATTAAAAGTGCTATATAAATAAATATTGATTGATTGATTGATGACATTATGCTGCATTTGTCCTATTTAGAATATTGTTTGCTTATAATTGCTGGTATATGACCTGTCCAACTATTGACAAATGTACTACATGTAAGTAGCTTTGGATAAAAGTGTCTGCCAAATGCCAAATGTAAATGTAAATAACTCCCAGCAATAGTTATCTGCAGGCACCTGTATACAAAACATTTTCAGGTGGAAATAGAAACCTTCCTCCTTTCAGTGTGTTCCAACATCTAATACTAAATTCCAGCAGCAGTGAATATGTCTATTGTGTTAGAAACTTCAGAGTGACAGCTTTCAGAGAAGTCAAAATCATGCATATACTCTACAGGGTTCAAGAACAGCATTCAACAGTTATCCCTAATATAGGCGTTTTTAGGCAAATTTGACAGAAGCTATAATGGGTTTTATTCCAAATTCAATTAAAACTATAATTTTGAAAATGGAACTGCGTAATTTACTAATTTACTAAATAATGTAAAAATTCCTTTACACTGTAGACTCACGGTGTTCTGTACAGAATTGGACGTGCAAAGACTTAAAACGAGGCTCCAACAAGAACTAACGAAGCTAATGTGATTGCATCACTTGTTGCCAAAAAGGGCTTGACATCATTTTTATCTTTGACTGACATGCTTTTGGACAAATAGTATTTGTTTAACCAAAGAAAATTGACCGCTTTGACCGCTGTACCAAACACCATGACCAGGTCACAGTGTTCCGTTCCTAAATGCTAACGCTCTAGCAGTTGATAATCATCGCCAGGTACCACTCTTTCCAACACTTTATTCAACACATTTAAACATGTTTTACTGACAAACATAAACATAAGACTCTTACAGGATACTTACACTTCATTATAATAAATTGATTGATGTAATTGAATACATATTTATAAATGTTTGAGCCAAGGAAAAGTGACGCTACATGACATGACATTAATATAAAAACAAAGGTTTTCACAAACATAGTTTTAGTATAGAATTATGTATTTTAAAAATTCTTCCTTTTTAACATTTGTAAGTTGTTTAAATAAGTTCTAAAACACTCCATCCCATAGAACTCCATTCATATTTTTCTCTCCCGGCGCAATTCTAAAGCCTGCTTGGCAGAGCTTCGGTACTAACTGAGATCCTGTCTAAACAAAATATCAGATGGTAGTCAAACTGATTTGGCTGAAAGCAGGAGAAAACACACAATATACCACCCCCACATTCCATGGCGGGGTGGTGCCAGCCTCTCCCACACGCTCCCGCTCCCCGGAGTACTAATCATCGATCTGTGACAGGTGGCAGTCAGGGACTCCCGCACCTGTTTCTGGTTAAGTGTTTGTGCTCCCTTTTATATGTTGGTGTTTATGTTCTAACCCTTGCGGGTTATTGTTGTAGCAACGTCCGTGTTATCGATTTTTGTTACAACCCTGCGTGGTTCTGGTTTTGTGTATGCTTTCTGTTCTCTTAAATTCTTTGTTTCAGTAGATTTGTGTTTGTCTTTACAAGTCGCATTACAAGTATTTACAACATTTTGGACCATGACGTAATTTGATTTCTGTGACGGGTTTTATTTCAAGTGTACGGTACACCGTGAGTTAACATGGAAAACGTAACACCGTAAGTCTACGCAAAGTCCTACTATATTGCAAGTATTCTGTTTTTTTTTTGTATATCAAAGCACTTTGTAAACTCTGTTTTAAAGGTGCTCTGTAAATAACATTATATTATAATTGTTATTATTAAATATTGTTTATTAAACTCATGAATGTGAAGTAATTAAAACATGTATTTACACCAATGTGTTAATTACACCAACAATGCACTTGTGCAACATTTTGCTCTAGAGGACATAGTAAAAATAACTCATCCCACCACAATGCAAACATTTATAAACTGTGGGTAATAGTTAGTAAATTATGGTATCTGTGAAAGATACATGATAAAAACTACTATAATATAAAGAAATGGAAGTTTAGTAAAGAATATTCTGATGAAAATATGCATTTTAAATATTCTGTAAATTGATAATTATTGTAATGATACTGAATGTTTCACTTGCTGATAACTACTGTAAATATTGAAGTGAAGTACAGTAATGTTACCTGAGTACTAGAGATCTTGCCTTTCTCACTCTCTCTCTGGTGGAACATAACCTCGACTTCTTTGGTCCTCTCAATGGTCCAACCCATAGCCAGCATGCTCTTCAATGACTCCTTGACAGGCCAACAATATGTTTCTCTCTCCTATGGAATGATGCATGCACAAACACACAAACCAACATGTTCACACATATGTGGAAGGCATGTGCAGGAAGCATATTATTTGTATTGTATCTGTATTTAAGGCAAAACATTTAATCTAATAAAAGTTCAAATAGGTATAATGATATTAGAAAAGGTTCCCGTCTGTTAGTCTTGTTATAGTCAGTGTTTTCTCTTTGTTCCATCTTTCTGTTCAGTCGCTGTTCAAACAATGCATGTTTCATTGTTAATGAGGTTTTGTTCACGCCGTTATTATATTTTATGTTATTGTTGTAAAATGGTCTGTCTTTCATGTCTTGTTTACCTGTGGATATAAACCCCTGTGTTTCTCTTGTCCTTTAATGACTTATGTAATTTAGGTTTTTGTATTAAACCCATCTGTTGTTCCATGTTCTGTCTGCTTGTCTTACATTCTAAATAACTATTTATAGTGCCTTTTCTCCATTGTGATATCTACATCCGAGTGGCATACATGCATAGTAATGTAGAGTAATATGTTTTGCCTGTGTTTTAATCTGGCTGCATGGCTCCTTTTACTGGTCTGTCCCCTCTATTCTATTATTGTCTTCCTGTCACATCGACAGAGCAGGAGGAGCCAAATAACTGTGTTCAATGTTAAGAGGAACGAACACCAGCTATTTCGCTCACACTATACATACACACACAAACACTTTGCTACTGAATCAGCCAGCGCTGCTTGCCAAAGCTCGTATTAGAAAGCACTTTCTGAGATTGGAAGTATATCAACAAAATATATGTTGTTAATTGAAAGGGTACATATTTTCAAACATGTGAACAGTACTTTTATGTACCTTCTCACTTAAGGCTTTGTAGGGCTTCAACAGAGGATGGGTTTTGGCCTGCTCATCTACACTATTGCCTTGTTTCCAACCAGCTGACACCTGTAAACATATACAGTAAATACACAGACATACACATCATTGTACAATGCATCCAGTTTAAGCAATGTAACTATATATATATATATATATATATATATATATATATATATATATACAAAAAAACACACACATACAAATAAATAAACACATAAAAACACACAGTATATACAGTATAATGTTGCTAAATAATGTATGATGGATTTTTGATAGACATTTTTTGTTTAGATTTTTATACTACATTATTGGGAGTTATTACATTACCAGGAAGTCATTACAGTACATTATTGTAATCTACAGCACAAGATAAAACATCCAATAGTGTGTATTTGTCATGTTTCTAATGCAATACATAGTGAACATAATTTACAAATGACTCTTTTTTGTAACACCACATTAAGTGGATATTATTCACTATGTAACAAAATAGTATTAAATGCATCTGTTACATAATCATTTTTTGTACACTTTCGACATATTGCTTATTACACAAGTGAAACAAGCACATGTAATTTCAAATCTGCTTAACGGAGAAAATTCCACACTCGTAATGAAATGAAATTGTGTTTGGTAATTACACAATGTGTTCCTTATAATAATTAAACTTGTAATTTGTAATAGTCTATAACTATTGATTATTAGTTGTGATGTTTAACCATGTTACATGTGTCAAGCCTACGTCCCGTGGCGGGGCGGTGCCAGCCTCGCCCACACGATCCTGCTCCCCGGAGTACTAATCACCGATCTGTGACAGGTGGCAGTCAGGGACTCCCGCACCTGTTTCGTGTTAAGTGTTTGTGCTCCCCTTTATAAGTTGTTTTTTGTGTTCCTTTGTTTGTGCGGATTATTGTTGTAGCAACGTCAATGTTATGTATTTTCTTTACAACCCTGCGTGGTTCTGGTTTTGTAGATGCTTTGTGTTACATTAAATTCATTGATTTAGTATGTTTGTATTCGTCTTTACCGACCACAATACAGAATAACCCGCCTATTGTTTGATCTCGCTGTACGCTGTGTAGTTTTTCGTCATGCTTGTGTGTGTGTGTGGCTTTCCTCTTGTGTCGTTAGGATGAGTTCAGAGGAGGGGGAGAAGTGCCTCTTCCACCGGGACACCGTCTCCTTCCTGGGGTAGCGCATCACTCCAGAGGGGGTTCGAATGGAAGAGCTCAAGATGGACGCCGTTAGGTCCTGGCCGGTCCCCAAGACCATCAAGGAGCTCCAGCGGTTCCTTGGATTCGCCAATTTCTACCGCCGGTTCATCAAGGGATACAGCACGGTCTCGGCTCCCCTCACGTCATTGTTGCAAGGGAAGCCACAATTCCTCCGCTGGACCTCGGAGGCTGGGAGGGTGTTCGGGGAGCTGAAAGAGACCTTCACCACCGCTCCTCTTCTGGTGTACCCAAACCCCTTACTCCCGTTCACCGTGGAAGTGGATGCATCTGAGGTCGGTGTTGGGGCAGTCCTCTCCCAGCTCCACGACAGCCCACCCCTACTCCACCCAAGAAGCTGTCAGCTGCAGAGTGGAACTACCATGTGGGGGACCGGGAGCTACTGGCAGTGAAGTTGGCCCTGGAGGAGTGGAGACACTGGCTGGAGGGTGCTCGTGAACCTTTCACGGTGCTGACTGACCATAAGAACCTCGATTTCATCCGTGCACTCGGCGTCTGAATCCACGCCAGGTCCGATGGATGAGCTACTTCTCTTGTTTCCGGTTCACCCTGACCCTACTGGCCCAGGTTAGCGAACACGTCGGCTGACGCGCTTTCCCGCCTGCACAAGGGAGACAAGGTGCCGGGGGTCTACGCTTCCGTGCTGCCAGCAGCCTGTGTGGTGGGTCCCGTTGAGTGGGACGTCGACGCAGACATCTGGCGGGCGAGCCGAAGGGATCCACCTCCAACCACCTGCCCCCCCCGGCAAGATCTACGTCCAGCGAAGGGAGCGGGGTCGGCTCGTGACCTGGGCCCATGAAACACCAGCAGCAGGACACCCCGGGGTGGACCGGAGAGCGGAGGTCCTTCGGGAGAAGTATTGGTGGCCTGGCATGAAGAGGACTGTGCGCCATTACGTCAGATCATGCCGGACCTGCGCACAGTCCAAAGCGCCGAGGCACGCACCTGCGAGCAAGCTCCACCCCCTTCCAGTACCTCAGCAGTCGTGGAGTCACATTTCGGTGGACTTCGTCACGGACCTGTCAGCGTCAGGAGGGCAAACGGCCCTTGGTGATCGTTGACAGGTTCTCCAAGATGGTCCGGTTTGTCCCTCTGACTCGTCTACCAATGGCAATACAGGTCCAGCAGGTCTTCCAGCTGTACGGCCTTCCGGAGAACATCGTGTCAGACCGCGGCCCCCAGTTCACATCCAGGGTGTGGAGGGCATTTATGGCACGCCTTGGGGTCGGGGTCAGCCTCACATCCGGATACATCCCCAAGCCAACGGGTAAGGCAGTGGGCGAACCAAGAACTATGCAGGTACCTACGCACATACTGCGCAGACAGCCTACATGACTGGGCCCGGTTCCTCCCATGGGCGGACACGTTAAGAACTCGCTGCGCCAGTCCTCCACAGGGCAGACCCCGTTCCAGTTAGTACTGGGGCACCAGCCACCACTATGCCCGTGGACGGGGACTTTGCCCTGTGACGTATCAGCGGTGGAGGACTGCTGCCGCCGGGCCGGCAGGCGTGATCCGACGCCTGGGTCCGTCTGGTTTTGAGCCGTCGACCAACAGGGGACTGGGTTTGGCTGTCTGCGCGGGACCTGCCGCTCCGCTTGCCCTGTTGTAAGTTGGCCCCCCGGTATGTGGTGCCCTTTAAGGTCCTCCAGAGGGTAAACAATGTGTCAGTCAATTTGGAGCTCTTGCGTACTTCACCGTACGTACCTTTCATGTCTCTCTCTCCGGTGGTTCCTGGTCCGCTGGGGAATCGTGTGCCTGCTGCCGCACCTTGGAGTTAAGTGAGGGCTGTGGACATTTACATGTCCATATCACCAAATCAAGCAGACTCTTGTCCAAGAAACACATCAGGTTTGCAGTCTCAATTAGGCCTGGACGATATGGCCAAAATTTATATCACAATATATTTCACAATTTTGGTCGATACGATATAATTACAATATTGATATGAACAATATAAGCCTCAGAAAAACTGCTTAAAACACCCACAACGGAGTATTTACAAACTTCTGAAGAATACATTTGCCAAGTCTATGAAATCTCCTATAAAACTATAATATTTAAGAAATAAAAAAGGTACAAATAAAAGGTTCACCATTTAGCCTAGACAAACAAGAAATGTGAAATCACAGTCAAAATAGATAAACAAAACTCTCAACTGTATATTTCTGTTACTATAGTATTTACAGATATATATATACACACACACACACTACCGTTCAAAAGTTTGGGGTCACTTAGAAATGTCCTAATTTTTGAAAGAAACAGTTTTCTTCAATGAAGATAACATTAAGTTAATCAGAAATACAGTCTAGACATAGTTAATATGGTAAATGACTATTCTAGCTGGAAACGGCTGATTTTTATTGGAATATCTACATAAGTGTACAGAGGCCTATTTCCAGCAACCATC